>JAXGGA010018292.1:0-22393 GCA_038373865.1 Uloborus plumipes
GAATGCCAGAAGAGCCACTGCACTGTAAAAAATGAATGTTGTTTTTACAGTATTATACAGTACAGCTAGTTTTATAGTAACAAACTGTGAAAATTGATTTTACAGTAATAAACTGTGAAATTGATAATTTTACAGTAATGAACTGTGAAATTGCTAATTTTACACTAATGAACTGTAAAATTGCCAATTTTACAGTTTTAAATAGGAACTTCTGCAGCCAGTATTATACTGTTGTTTTTAAAGAAAAAAACAGCTGATTTTGTGGTAATAAATTGTAAAATTGTGGTGGATAAACTGTAAAATTGTGGTAACAAACTGTAAAATTTTCAGTTTTACAGTTTATTACTGTACATTTCACCGGTTTAAACTGGAACCTCTGTTGCCAATATTATACTGTAAAAACAACGGTTTATTTTTTGCAGTGTGGATATGGGTGAGGTTTCGACGTGCCCAACAGAGTGGGCAACGGTCAAATAGAATTCATTTTGATTCCCGCTCGAATAGCCCCCAATATTGCTCTTTATATTGAAATCAATAAATACCTCTGTGCTTAAAAAATAAAAGCAAAAATGCAGCGTTAAAAAGCACAAATACCGCAGGAATACCGCAGATACGTGTTTCGGCGTTACGAGGCAGGGCCGCCGTTTGAGGGGGGATACTAGACCTCTAGTACCGGAGCCCGGAGCTTTGGGGGGCCCGTAAGGTTATGAACATGTTTTTCCAGTAATAGTGTCAGTAATTTCATCAAAAAAAAAAAAGTTGTTTAAAAAAAAATCTCGTTTTCCATTGCCGATTCTCAATATGAAACAATTGCTTGTACAAACACTAATGAATGAAACACGCCGCTTTCCAAAAACTACAGAAACTCGTCAAACGTAAGTCTAAACTATTATTGACAAATGAAGGGTCAGGGGGAAAAACCACGGTAGTCCACTTTTTGTTGAATTTAAACTGATGCTACCACCTGTTAGAAAAATTAGTATAATTTCGTTTAGTATATATTCGTGAAAAAACACTGTAGTCCATGTATTATTGTCATTTTTGAACAAGTATACTGGGAAAGTTTATGAGTTCATAAAGTATAAATTTCGTTTTTTTTTCAAAATGAATCAAATGTGACTACCGTGGTTTTCCCCCCTGACCCTTCAAATGTCTCTTGCACTTTAAAAACAAGAATCAAGTAGCCCGGGGACACTTATCGGAGACATGAAGAGTTATCCAACTTTTTCTGTATCCAGATACCGTATTTAAAAATATATTTTTACAAAAGCTTCGAACTACAGTTTTTAAATTTACAAATTAAATTTAAAATTTAAAAATTCAGTTATAAGCAACTAAACAATGCAATATTACATGTGAATGCGATTTCAAACTATTAATTTTGAAGTTTGTCGAACCAAACATCAAAAATTGTGTTTTTCTGTTTTCAAACTTGTCGTTTCGTGTAAAAGAATTAAAAAAAATCATCTGGCGATACAAATAACGTGAAAATAAAATCAGCTGCACACTTTCGTAACTAGAAAAAAAGTTTTTACGAAAAAAAATTATTTTTCTCCATTTTTTTTTTTTTTTTTACAATTGCAAATGTGCTGAAACGACGGTATAAAATATGCAATTGGAGCGGAAGGTGCATGGGGGGGGGGCAGGACTATCATTAAAATTGGTACCAGGCCCCATCTCTGGTAGCGGCGGCCCTGTTACGAGGAACACCTTCTTTCAATGCGAAAAGGAAAAATAGTTAGCTAATGTATGCAAAGACATTCGACGAAAAAAGAAGTCATTGCATCCATAAGCTCACATTTTTTGCATTGAAAAGGGCAATCCTTGTAACGTAGAAACACGTGTCTGCAGTATTCCTGTACATTTATGCTTTTCAATGCTGCATTTTTGCTTTTGCTCTTCACATTGCTTCCCCTCACTTTGAAAATATTTTTTTTAAACCTCATACTGAAAAAGAAAGTACATATTAGCTTGTAAAGCAAAATTCTGCGAGAATTTTACACTTTGAAAAATGTCTCTTTTTTCCATACATTCAAGTATTGTCCAAAATATCCCAAACGATAAGTTTTCTATTTTTAATACGCTTTTATTAGTTTCACTTGAGGTAATTTGTGGAACTGTGAACTTTGTACGTAACTTCGTATGCAACTCTGAATAAAAGATAAAACTCACGTTTTCTGCAAATATAACAGTAATACATTTAATACTATTAATAATACTAAAGGCTAAACTATATTACATGTTGATGTACGAATATTATAAGTGTTTCAGTTGTTTGTGTTAGAGCCGCTATATAGACGGGCCGACGCGTCAAGCTTGAGTTGGACCGCTTTGGATGCATTCATTAACTTTTACTTTCAATTTCTCATTGTTGCCGAGGTAGAACGGGTAGGGATACCAGAGTGAAGTTTCGGGCATTGCCAAGCTTTGCTAAATGTACGTGTCGCTAATCATTGCTCATGGTAAAAATGACCAAAACGCGATACTTGCCAGAAAAGCCAACCATTCATCAACCGGCTGAAAAGACATAACACGCGCTGGATCCAAAGTGGTGAAACTTAATCTTGATGTGTCGGCTCGTCTTTATTGGGGCCTTAATTTGTATGTAACTGAATAAAAGATATAACTCATGTTCTTTGCAAATATAAAAGTGATACATTTTTTACTATTATTAATCCTGAAGGCTAAACTATGTTTTTAAACTATATTTCTTATATTACATGTTGATGTAAGGCAGGAATTCAAGTGAAACAGGCGATCGCAAATTGCAATCGCTACTAGAAGTCGAATTACATTAGAACGTTTCTTGACAAAAACATCGTGACATCAGCGTGACGTTTGCCTATGAAAAACTAGCTAGATAAAACGTCACAGCCTACTTGGCGAATAAGAGGAGATCGCTGACTGCTTGTGAGCTCTTATTGGCTCCACCCGTAGTGACGTCAGTGCATTCTAGCGATTGCAATGGTGAGTTGCGATCGTCCGTGTTTCACTTGAATTCCTGCCTAAGAGCATCTATACGCGAGTTTTTTAGTGTTTTTAAACTAATTTAAAGATTATTTATTATCATCATCATTATTTTTTAATTCGCAAGAGAAGAAGATTTCTTTTATTCTCAAATACTTTCAAACGGTATTGAGCACACACCGTACGGATGAAAAACAATAACAATAACGGGAGATATCATCTGTCTGAATGATTTAACCTTCCGCTGAATCGTAGGAAAAAAATGACAGGAACCTCCCTCCATGAAAGCGAAAGTCTGATCCTTGTCAATACGAACCCGAGGACGACAACTCAACCGGTCATCTATCTCACCATTATTTACCCTGAGCACGGAAAAGGAAGAATCTGCAGAGAGTTGGTTTCCTACTGACTCATGTGACAATCGGCGGCGGCATTGAGGGGAAAAAAACTAATCTTATTCTTGGAAACAGATAATTTGTTACATTCTGAGGCTAAATTTCATGACGAAGCAAAAGTGTTCAAGAGCTTTCCTTTGCCTGAGAAGTTTCTTACTTTTGAAGCTTTTTATGAAGAGAAAAAAATAAGAAAAAACATGTTCTTGTCTTTGATTAATTGTCGTTCTCACCCTGAGGAATGATGAATAGTTTTGAGCATCAAAGGTACATACATACAGGGTGTCCACTCCAATCGTGGCCCAATAGCTAATTTCTAAACCGTTAGAGATAAGCATATAGTTTATTTAGGAAAAAATCTCCAAATTACGAAAGGAATTTTGGGTCTATTCAATGTTTTTCAAAAAATCAAATTTTGAAAGAGTTACGAAATTTAAATTTTTATACAGCCCCTCAGTCCTATCAATCATATTTAGTAAAACATTCTTGACACTGTAACGTTTAAAACTAAAAAAAAATCACTCTTCTACCACAAAAATTGACCGAGTTATGACGTTTTGAAAAATCAAGATTTTGAATTATTTCGCATACGGTCTCTTAAGCGATCTCTCGATGACGTCATGAAATAATGCAAAATCTTGATTTTTCAAAACGTCATAACTCGGTCAATTTTTGTGGTAGAAGAGTGATTTTTTTTTTTTTTTTTAGTTTTAAACGTTACAGTGTCAAGAATGTTTTACTAAACATGATTGATAGGACTGGGGGGCTGTATAAAAATTTAAATTTCGTAACTCTTTCAAAATTTGATTTTTTGAAAAACATTGAATAGACCCAAAATTCCTTTCGTAATTTGGAGATTTTGTCCTAAATAAACTATATGCTTATCTCTAACGGTTTAGAAAGTAGCTATTGGGCCACGATTGGAGTGGACACCCAGTATACATTGTATCATTACAGCTAAATCTACTCTGCAAAAAATGAACTGTTGTTTTTACAGTATAATACTGGCAGCAGAGATTCCAATTTAAAACTGTAAAATGATCAATAATAAACTGTAAAACTAGCAATTTTACAGTTTATTACTGTAAAGTTAGAAATTTTAGTTTATTGCCGTAAAATTTAGTGTACTGTCGTCCCGCTTAATCGGGTAACGGATAAACGAATATCCCGCTTATACAAATAAAACCGTCCGGAACCGAACGTTTCCCGACAGACAGAATGTTAAATATCCCCGCTTAATCGAATAATTTCCCCGGATAATCGAATAATATGTCAGTTTTGGCGCAAATTTTTGCTAAGAAAAATGTCGATTAAATGTGTGCAAGACTTTGAGCAAGCAAACCACTATTGTGGACAGTTTCAAAAAATAAAAGTTAAAGGCGGAAAAACAAATTTTGTAACACAAGTTGTAAGTTACTTTTTTATGAATTTCAGATGACCATACAATATTTATACTCAATTATTATACTATTTTGTTGGTTACTTTGCTTATTTCAAATTCTTTTTTACCAATAACATTAAGTATTTCCTCTATATAGCTATTTCTTTGTTATTATTACGTTTTGACGCAGTTGTCAAAATGGAAAAGTAAAAACATGTTCCTCGCTTAATCAAATACCCCGCTTAATCGAATAAAATTTCTTGGAACCGACAGCATTCGATTAAGCGGGGCCGACAGTATTATACTGCAAAAGCAACAGTATAATACTGGCAGCAGAGGTTCCAGTTTAAAGCTGTAAAATGCACGGTAATAAACTGTACAGTTAGTAATTTTACAGTTTATTACTGCAATATTATCAATTTTTATTTAATACAACAAAAGTAGAAATTTTACAGTTTATCACTGTAAAATTAGCAATTTTTACAGTTTATTACTATAAAATTAGTTGTATTATACTGTAAAAACAACATTCATTTTTTGCAGCGATGAAATGACAATTGTGACAATGGCAAAACCTTGGTCACAAACTTTCTGCTTTTGTCATTGGATATACGTAATTTAATATCCACATTTTATGTTTGCATACCGTCACTAGTTATGTTTACATACTGTTACTGATACTGTTACGTATACTGTTACTGCCGTTTATCTCATCATTGAAATTATTTTTTGCCCTGAAAACTATGATTCGTCTATTTCTCTTTGGAATAACATGAAGCAGGGAAATAAAAGTTGTTTTTGTTAAACTATACTAATAGGTTTAATGGTTATACTCAGATTATTGTAAATTTCCTGTACTTAACTAAAAAAAAGCTAATAAAGCAAATCTACTGGGAATGTGTAACCTTTTACCAACATAGTTCTTCAAGCACTGAAATATGAACTAACCTTAATGTATACCTCTATTTTAAAAATTGTAAATCGTTTAAATTAAACGCCGCCATTTTCTAGCTATATAATTCATTTCCATATTAAGACTTCATCTGTAAATTTACCAAAAAGCAAAGGAATTATTTTCTTTTAAAAATTTATGCCAGGAAGTATTTGTTTTTACCAAGGCATGGACCTTTTTTTTTTTTTTTTTAATTAAATGACACTTTTGCATTCATAAAACTACAGGCCGTACAAAACTACAGGTTTTCACAGGCAGGACAGTTTAACTTCGATGTAAATAAGAACTAGTTAGTTTTATCATTATTCTAAAATTTCATTTTGTGTACGCGGTTATTATATTTCCTAATAAAGTTCAATATAATAGAAGTACAAATTCAGTACATTCGAATATGCTGAACAATATAGAAAAAAAGCTTTAGAACTACATTAGGAAATGCATACGAGCCTAAGTATTAGTTTTTGGTCCTCTTAATTTAGAACTAAAAATACTTTACTAGCATTAAAAATTTCAGCAACAAGGTGGTCATAAACTAAGGTATTTTGAAAACATGGTAATAATGTCCAGAAACATAGTAATTACAGTCATAATGTTTTGTTTTTTTCTCTGAAATTTTCATTAGTTCAAATATGAAACTGAGATATTATTTCAGAAGGAGAGCCCCATGTGAGTTTGCAATGTTTCTCTTAATATTTTCGGCAGGCCCGTCATTTAGGGGAGTCAGGGGGCGGTCAATTGCCCCCCCCCCCTGGCTTTGGGAAATACAGGTATTTGCATATAAGTGGGCGTGGTTTTGCCAATTTTTTGGTGGGCGAGTACGTATTTTATTTTGTAACCGGAATTCATAAGATAGATATAGAAGAAAGTTTCGTGACGGCCACGACAGCTAGTTTTAACTTCATCTCACTTTTTCATAGCATTATTTACAAAAATAATAAATAGCTGGAACGCACAAGTGAAATCTATGTGGCTTGCAATTTTCATCTCTGCTTTTGACATTTTGGTATGACATTCGTCTTTACGTTAGTTTACACACATTGAGATAATAAAGAGCATTTTTTCCTCGCTCTAGGAAGTGAAGTGTTCATTTAGGGTTTATTATTTTTTCGAAGATTATATTTTTTAAGGTACCTAACCATTAAAAAGTTACAATTAGTTTCAAATTAAAAGTTATTTGCAAGGTAAAAAGTTTAAATTGAATTCCAATAGAAATTTTTGCCGACTAGTTACAATCGAAATTTTACTGAAGAAATCCTACTTTTTAAGAAAATTGAAAACCTCTCTAAATATAGTTGTTATTCTCTCTCATTTATTCCCTTTTAATCTATAAAACACACACACACGTGCCTCGCGCGCATGTTCTTCGAACCACAAGTAATAAAAATATAATTCATCATTTTTGGCATTGCAATCTATTTTGATAACTATTCTATAATAAGTATTATCCGTTCCATTTAAAAAATAAACACACATTATTTCTATAAAACATTATATTACAATGCAAAAACAAATAAATACATTACGAGGTTCATCATCGAATTGTTCATTGAAACAAGCTTCATTGCATGTGTAGGTGTGTGTAGCAGAAATTTATAAGGCACCAAAACATCAAATTAAATTCGCATTCAGAACATTGCATAAAAAATTTTAATAAAAAAAAACAATGGTTTTTTTTTTTTTTTTTTTTTTTTTTTGAAAAATAAAAACAATGAAGAATTGAAATACAGGTTTACATACCTAAGTGAATAAGCAGAATGTACATCTTAATGCATTGCGTAGATTTTCTGAATAATCTTAAAGTGTAACCGAAATGCTTTTGGAAACACGCTTTCATCAGTTGTTGTTTTCTAAACACATTTTATTAGTTTCTTGATTTGTATTAATAATTTCCGCACAGCTGTCAAAGTACGTTTCATTGGAATTTGATTTTTTTACTCTGTTGCCTATACTGTAGCAAAGTGAAATCTTTTTAGTACCATTTACAATATATTTCTTTAGTTGAAATTCTAATTAAAATTTTAAGTTGAATGACGTTCGTACATTTATAGAGAGTCAAAGCGTCAACCTGCTTTATTAAGCAAAACTAAACAAAACATTCACTTTTAAAATCAGCTTTATTATTATTATTATCTAATTTAGTTTCAGTTTATTATTATAATTAGTTTGGCTTTTAAATGCATTTTTTTTCATACAAAATAAAAATACAAAAATTGTTTTCGTGTTTTATCACTCACGTTGCAGATGTTTTACCACATCCATTGTTCTAATAATATTTTTCAGTTTATCCACTTCATAAATTCAATTTCAGACGCAAAATTATAATGAATTTTACTGATTTCACAGGCATTATAATTATTCCACATGGTTTTAGTTCCAATATGATTTTTAATTTTGCACGAAGCAAGAAGCTGTCAAAATTTGCAGAATTCGTTCGAAATAATTTTATGGAACACCAAATTTGGAAATAAAAATGTAATTACGTAATAATATTATCATAATCTTTGACAAAAGTAAAATGTATTTCTAAAACAAATATTTTTCAGTAAAATTTCACTTAATTAGGACATGGAAAATGAATGAAATATGAATACGGCTTCTTAAATCTAAAGACTATTTATCTCAGCATGATTTAGACTACACAGCATGAAATAAAATAATTTTAAAATATAGTTTAACAATAAAATATTTAAAAAAAAAATAGAACCTACTTCAGTTGGAAATTGCTCTAAAAAGTAAAAAATAATTTTTTGCTTTGAACACCATCGAAACTACTTTTAAACATAAGTTTTGAAGTCGGCGCAAAAACGATAGGTCAAATGATATGAAACCATATTTTGCCAACATTTTTCAGAGAAACCATTGAAAATTAAAGCAGAATATTTGTACCATTACACGAATGTGTGGTAATCAATAAAATGTACGCGAGTGCTCTTAAAGAACCTGGATCCATTAAAATTTATATTTATAGTTGAATTGTAGTTGCGTATGATTCTATCGATGTTTTTGCGCAGACTTCAAAACTTATGTTTAAAAAGTAGTTTCGATGGTGTTCAAAGAAAAAAATTATTTTTTACTTTTTAGAGCAATTTCCAACTGAAGTCGGTTCTATTTTTTTTTCCAAAAATATTTTATTTCATTCTTTTTAGTGTAAATGCACTTAAAATAATCAAAATATAGTTAAAAAACTAACAATTACGCGTTTAAGTAAAGTTCAGAATAAAGTTTAAATTTAGTTGAATTCCATGTTTGATTTAGTTAAGCCTTCATTTAAAATTCTCATTATCATTAGGATTACTGTTTCATATCAACCACGTTTTGTAACAATGCATTTCATATTTAATCATGTAGGACATATCGCTGTCATTATTACGATTACTGTGATCCCGATTTCTATTTCGAACGATTTCTGCAGGTTCCCGTAATCAAACCCGGACCACGAGACGATGGGACCAATCGGAAATGAAACCCTTTCTAACAAAAAAAGAGTTTTTGAAATCGGTCCAGACGTCTTCGAGAAATCTTATAACGTACAAAAAAAAAATCTCCGACGAATTGTATAACCTCCTAATTTGTTGAAGTCGGTTAAAAATAAAAAATACGATTTTAGAGTTAATCAAAATATTTCATGAGACTCTGATTTTCAAAACTATTGAATATCCGATAAGTTTGCGTGCACTTATGATACATCAACATGTAACATAGTTTAGCCTTTAGTATTAATAATAGTATTGCATTTACTTTTATATTGTAAAGAACGTGAATTTATCTTTTATTCAGAGTTACATACATACATACATACATATATACATACAAATAAACAAACCCACATGTGAAACTAATAAAAGCGTATTAAAAAGTATGATTTCTCGTCACAACACTCAAAAATTTCAACCATAGACTTTCATTGTTTTTTGCAACAATTAAAAAGTGGAATTGACAGATCTTAGGACAGAGAAAAGTAAATAAGAAATAGTCTAAGAATTACCTGTACTCGGGGTAAGTGTTTGCGGCGATTTTCTCCGAAAATCGTAAGCCTCTTTCTCATATTCCTCTGTTGGCACTCGAATTAAAAAACAAAGTCCCCCACCGATGGACATTTTCACCACATGGAGCTAACTCTCCAAAGACGGCAGCACACGCGACCAATTGCTGCTATATCCCAATAAAAATAACTGAGATAAAATTCGTCTGCAAAACTTTGCGGCTCGCGGCGTGATGTCACTGAATGTGACGTCAGCACAGGTGAAACGAAACAGCGCTGTCCGTGCGGAACGTTTCATTTCAGTTTTTGTTCTAGCTGGAAGCAGTTGGGATTTCTCAATGTCGGTTTTAAATTCACCAGGAGAATCAATTTCGACGACACAAATTATAAGTGTGTTTATGCGATACACATAATTTTAGCAAGAGCGCCCCGATGGGAGGTCACTGTGACCTCCCAATAATTTCCGTATTCGGCACATTTTGCTGACGATTCGGCAATTCGAAGACAATATTGCAACATTGAGATTATTTGTTCTTTTTAGTTTTTAGAATTGTTTTTTAAAAGATGCCTAATGTTTTTTTTTCACTAAATGTCATGCATGTACGACATGTGTGCATATGCATGCTTGTATTTTGTCATTCGGTAAAATTGGAACATCATTCGGTAAATTGATAATTTTCCCCCTCCCAAGAATTTTAGTTCTGGGAGCTCCTGAATTTTTGTAGTGTTTTTAATTCTTATTCTAAAACTGAGTAAAACCCAGTGTTTCATTTAAGAATCGACAATCATTATTAGTTGTTCAAAAGGACCAAAATACAGTGCGGCAAAAGTTCCATGTTCAGAAGTTCGACAAAATTTCATTTGGCATAGTTGATAAATTTCTAGAGCAAATGTCGGTTTTTCGTATTGCTGAGGAGTCGGAGTCGTGAAGTAGGAGCAGGACGGATTTTCGGGAAAAGGAATCGAAGTCAGATGTTTTATAACCTTATGGGTCGGCAGTGGTGCCCACGGAGGGGGGGGGGGGGGGGTATGGCTCAAGTTACGCCATCAAAACTTTTGGGGAGGAGTTTTTTTAACTAATTTAATTGTTTAATAATTTATTTTTTGAAGTTAAGTTATTTCTAGAGATGGAACGAAGCTTCGGCCGGGCCGAAGCATGAGTTGTGATTCGGCCGCTTCGGCCTGAAATTTATGCAGCGAATGAAAGACAAGTAAAAAAGAATGCATGATAGGGTAAGTGCTCCAGTAGTCGGCCAGTCTCCAGTAGTCGGCCACAATGACATAAAACTCCTCATAAATAGTAGTACATTTTTAATTCAAAATCAGATATGACGCATTCACACATTTATGTACCTATCCTCAATCATCAATCAGTGGCAGTTAAGTTTCGGGTACTTTTTCTTGAATTAGTAATGAGTCATTTCATTTTGAATGGTGTGCCCGTCATCCAAGATTGCGATTCTGCTTATTTTTCAGGTAAGATGATTCTGTGGCCGACTACTGGAGCATTTACTAGTGTTGACAACAGCTTGGATTTTAACGTATTTTTTTTTTTTTAATTTCTGAAACAAGTAGATGATTCACTATCAGAAAGGTTCATCCTTGTAAAGTTTTACATTGTTTTTGTTACTGTATTGATAGCTGAAAGTGCTAGGTTAGCCAAGATTAACAAAAGAGCCGACTACTGGTGCTTTTACCCTACTATTTTTTCGAATTCACCAAAAACTGAAGCATTTTGCATTAATAATATTAAGATAAATATATAACACAGCGTAAATAGTAGTAGATTGGGTAGTTCTATGGTATAATACATGATCATATCAGTTTTTTTATTATAAAACATCAACTGAATTGCAGACTGAGCTTTTCATGTTCCAAGTAGAACTTCCTACTACTAATTTGCAATACAAAAATAGTAATGTCGTCTTTTCTTGTACTATCAGTACAAAGTAAAACAAAACAAGAAAACTTTTAATTAGTGAAATTAATTTAAGAATGACTCAGTAAGCTGAAAATGTTGTGTAATACTAAGAACATTAAAATAAAAACAACCAAAATGAAAATAAACTTTAATTAATGAAATCAATTTAAGAATGCCACAGTAAGCTGAAAATATTGTGTAACGCTAAGAATGTTAAAACATATGGAGAAAAGTATAAAACTCTATGCATTTAATCCAAAAACTTCAATATGTGCGCCAGCCGAAGCTTCCGTATTCGGCGCTTCGGCCAAATGCCGCTTCGTTCCATCTCTAGTATTTCTTTCTCATTATTTTTATTTATTTATTTATTTATTTTGTGTGCATGTGTGTTTGCTTGGAATGTCTGGAAGGGGAAAAAAGCGATTCTATTCTGCACGTAATTCGAACTAAAAAAAAAATTAATAATATATGAAAAAAATAATAGTTATAATTTTAAAAAATAAATAAATAATATTTAAAAAAATAAATAAATAATATTTTTAAAAATAAATCAGTAATATTAAAAAAATAAATTAAACAAGAAGTTCTGCTAAGAACTAAACGAGCTTACTTTCCCGTAGATCGACATCGGCATTCTAGCATCTGATCATTATTCTCTTGATTATCTGAGACTGAAAATTATGTCAAACATACCTTTTTAGCACTTAAAGCTGATTTCTAAAAGCAAAATATACCCCTCTCGTCAGATTAAATAGACACGTAAAAGGTAAATAAATGAATAAATAAAGTTTTGTTGCACCTTTTAAAGAATGTAACTGTTACAGTTCTTCAGTAGAAAAATTCATCAATCGTTTTCAAAAATAAAAATAAAATAAAAGTACAAAGAACATCAAAACACATTTTATCAAAGGAAGGGAAAAAAAGGAGAACAAAAAACTCGTCCGTTAATAAAATGTCTCGAATTTCATTTTTAACCCGTTGCCAGTTGTTAAATATAAATAAAGAATAAAACGCCATTGTGAATGAAAAAATTTTGTTACAAAAAAAAAACGTCTGCTAAAAAAAAAAAAATAATAATAATAATAATAATAATAATAATAATAATAATAAAATAAATAAAATAAAACAAATGAATAAATAAACAAAAAATCGTCTGCACAGTCAGTCTTTTTTTTTTGAGCCTGCATTTCCACCATGTTTGCGGTGTCGGAGTCGGCACTAGAGTCCTCACAGAAAATTAGTCAGAAAAGTACTTTACATACATTATTTATCAAAACCATTTTCTTACAAAGTTAGTTTGAAGGAAATCTGCCTTTAAGTTCAGGATCAACATTCAACTTAAATATCCCCGTAGGCGCTAATGTTAAGTTTTTTTCTGAACAGTTCAACAAAGCCTTGGTGTGGATCAAAAAGAGCAGAGCGCTCTGAGTTACATCGGACTTCCACCTTAATGGTACTCGTAAAAACAGAAGTCATACTTATTCCGGCTTAAATCAGGTAGATGTGTCTACTCGGGCTCTGGTACCCGAGTGGTTTTAGAAACAACAACAGCAACAACACATTCCCCGAGACCGGTAATCATTCATATGGCACAACTATCGGCGAAGGCCATTGCCTCGAGAATTTTGACGTCCAGCTTCCCTACTTGATGAAGGCACCTGAGCTCTATTCAATAAGAGACTGCACTAGGAGTTCAATCTTGCCAAGAGCTACTACATTCCAAATGAGCACTCGGTGGATCTTTTACATGCCACGTAATTATTCGACATGAACACTGTGGATTTTCCGCACCTTGAAAAATCCACCGACTGGAGCCAGGTTTGATCCTGCGCTTTTAAGGGGGGACAGGATAGCGTTTTAAACACTACACCACTCTTTGGGATGTATATTTTAACTGGTTCATTTTCAAAAGAAATGCGACGGCCCGGATTATAAGCTATTCCAGAGCTTGAATAATCTACCTTGCTTTTAAAAAACTAGCCAAAGAGGTGAAACATTTCAATTTTACGAATTCTACGAGCACAAAGCAGATGTCTCATTGCTTAGTCACATCCTACGTAACAGAGTTGGTCTCGGCTTTACCTCTTTCAGCCGCCATTAGTCAGAGATTTCAGCGCCTCTTGTAATTTATTCAAATTGTAAATTACCAGTAGTAGGGATTTTTTTCTCTTGTGCATTACAAACTGCGATTGGCAAAATGCCTCCCATAACTAACCGAACTAGAACTGACCATGCACCCCTCCAAAATGCTTTTCTGGTAACGCCACGCCACTGCCTCTAAGAAACCCGCTCTTCTGCTTTTGTCCCTATGAAGCAGGAGTGTCCCCCCCCCCCTCCCAAATTTTTCACAACCCCCTTATGCTTTTCATTTTTACCTCTCTTTTTATTTCATTTATCTTTTTTAATATTATTTATTAATTTTTTTAAATTATAACTATTATTTTTTATATATTATTAATTTTTTTTAAGTTTGAATTATGGCAGAATAGAATCGCTTTTTTTTCCTTCCAGACATTCCAAGCACGCGCACACAAAAAATAAATAAATAAAAAATATAACAATAATAAATAAATAAATAAAAGAAATAATTTAAATTAAAAATAGAATAATGAATAATTTTAATTAAAAAAAAATAATTGATAATGGAAATAAATAAATAAATTAGTTTTAAAATATCACCCCCCCCCCCAAATAATTTGATTACCCAACCTGCACCATAATCCCCCCCGCCCCTGTGGGCACCTCTGCTATGAAGGGAAGACTAAATTGAGCGGAAACAGGTTCCGTAAGGAAAAACTTCCCATCTTTCCGACAGCCTTTTCTTTGTATTTTATCTCCCCCACCCCCCACCCCCAAAAAAATATTTTTATTAAATTTATGTACAGTAGTCCTTCTGCACTGTTTTCGATAACAGCACTCAAACGAGAAAAAATGTACCAAAGCTCACGCTTGGTACATGCCTTCAACGAGACATCACATTCCCTTGGTGTCGATTCGAAAGAAGTCCCAGTAATAAGCGGTTCAGACCCGATATCTCACAAGTGTTACAAAAACGCGCAAATTTATTTTGCCCCATTAAACGGTGACAGTGCTGAACGTAAGGGAAAATTCATATTTTGAGCGCTGGCCTTGAAGGAGACATTTCAGCTGTTTCTCAAGTTCGTGAGTTATGAAACTGTCACAAGTGTCGTCATGTAATTCCCTGAGAATCACGTGAAAAATTTCATTACATTAGCAAATTATTTTGAATGTCAACATATGAAACACTTTCCAGTATTCCTTGTTTATTTGGGTATGTTTGAATGTTTGAATACAGCTATCGGTTTACCCGGGCGGTTAATCTGATGACGTCAGTGGTTAGTGTGACGAGTGTCAATTGAACGTTTTCACGTACTGATAAAGTACTAGAAAAAGTAAGTATGATAAAGAACTAGATCTTAGAATGCCAGAAAAGTTCCAGATTCAGAAGAATTTTGCTCCAGGAGACTTCCAAGTACTTAACCCATTTATGCCCAGCAACCTAAAAACGGGACGCTTGTTTGATACTGCATACAAAAACCTGTGACGGGTATATCTTTTTACTAAAGCTGTTTTTCATCACAAGTTAAAAAGTCCTTCTTCTTGAGAAAACCAGTTAGAGCCGCTATTTGGACATCAAAGTTTATTTATGGACAGCTATTTTCAGACAAATCAGTCCAGCAACGATCCGGCATGGGTAGCCACAGAAAGTACGTTTTCTTTAGCGAACTTATTTTTCATAAAATTAAACTATTTTAAAATGGTTTGCTTAAAATTGATCAGAGATGCCATCTGTAATGTTACTTTGCAAAAGAAAAGTCAAGTAAGGGCCCTACTCGGGGCCGTCGCGATTCTCTCCTCTACTCTACTCTCTTTCTCCCCGAGCCTAACACTGTGAGATTGGGGGAGCGCATGACGTCATTCATTGAGTCGAAATATTGGAGCATCTTACAAGACAAATCGGACATTCGCATTGTTGATGGAGGCTTGTAAAAATTTTTTCTTGATGTTATTCATCAGGGACATAACTAGATGGGGGCGGAAGGGACTAGTGTCCCGGGGGGCAGATTATACAGACGCTAAACTAACGAACTATTGAACAAATTTATATTTTTCTCCAGAAAGAAAAAGAGGAATTAAGTCAACTTCTGCGAAGTAAAAAGAAAAAAGACTAACTAAATGCAGAAATAAAGATGGGTGGGAAGAATGGACACGTAAAGAAAAAGGGGGACGGAAGCGCAGTAAATGGTGGGGATGTATTTTGACCAATACTTACTGTATATCTTACCTAATCATCCCACTAGAAGAAGGATTCTGCGAACAAAGCCTCTTGAAAGTAGCATTACAAAGCGATGCATTTACTTAAATAGCGTCTTCCTGCTATAAAACCATTATAAAATTTTAACATGATGTCTTCTTCAGCTTTCAATGAGGATAGTGACGGATTATCTCTCCTGCTGGGTTAAAAAAATATTGCTAGGGCTTTCATGGTAGTCAGTCAAGTCCCAATTTTTCACTATCTTTAGCTTATCACAATGCAACAAATTCATTCCCACCATAGGCGGCTCATCCAGGGTGACAAGGGGGCGACTGCCCCCTCATTTCCAAAATAATGGGGCTTTGCCCCCTCACTTTTCGCGGTTAAAAAGTATTGATCGAGTGAAAAATGATTTTTTACATAATAGAATAGATTGATTTCACCAAAATAAAGCGGAACATTCCAAAAATAGGACTTGTTTCATGTTATTTCGTAAGACAGGATGAAAATCAACCTGCCTGGTTGATTTTTGAGGCCATATTCTGCATTTTTTAGAAGTCAATTAATCAGCAATGATAAATCCAATATTATAGCCAAATTATAGCAGAAAAAAAACCTTTCAAAGGTGTTGCATCCTAACTCCCCCCTCCCCACATTTTTTTCGATCCTCTCTCCCGTATTTTTCTTGACCCCCCACTTTTTTGATTCACCATCCGCCTATGATTCCCACATAATTCTGCTCTATGTGTAGTAATTTTTCTCAGTAGTAATTTTTTCTTAATAATGTGTGGTGGGTTTCTTTCGTCCATTATTTTCATACTTCCTCTGTTTCAAGTCGCAAAAAACTCAATACAGAACTTTACTATGAAAATATGTCATAACAGTAAGATATCATATTAACTAAGAATTTATTTATTCCTCATTTATTTATTTGATACTAGCTTATTACCCGGTGTTGCCCGGTATTGCATTATATTTAACTTATTTCATACTAAAATGAAATAGTGAGCCTTAAATTGATAATTCATTGTTAATCATAATCTTTGTTGGAAAATACTAATATTTAAATGTGTTAAAGTTTATCAATTTGTATGCTTAAAGGCTTATCTCTATTACTCTAAAACTCAAAATTGAAAGAAATGGCCTTTTTTAGACAAAAAATTTGAATTTTGAGCTTTTTGAATTTTTTCAATATTTCAAAACCCCGCCTATGTGAATTCTAGTGCATCAAAGAACCTCTGTACCAAGTTTGATAAAAATCTGACGAAAACTGTGGATTTGTATAAGGAACAAACATACAAAAATACATCCATTTTTATATATGTAGATTTGTTTGAAAAATCTTATGACTAAAAATTACACATCGGATTGGATAGGTATCAATAATATTTTTTAACAGTTTTCAGAAAAAAAAGAAAAAAGAACATGATTTGTAAAGCGCAAAACTCGCAAACTTTATATTTTAAGTATTTTTACTTATTATTTTTATTTTTCAATGTGATAATTATTATACATTCCACATTGATTAGGCTAATATGTAAGCCAGCAAAAAATATGCAAAAAAATATATATGTTTTAACATGTGTATTGTACAATAAATTCCCATTTTTAAGCGAAAGGTAGGGTGAAAGCGTGCTTTCAATCTAACGCGGAGCGCGGAGGAAGGACTCAATGTGTGACATCACTTAAGCCAGTGTGCGGCCCGGGGAGAGAAAAAGTTACTATGATTCGCGACGGCCCCGCCCTGCTCCACATCAGCGGAAAACGCGAGCGTAAAGTAGAAGGCCCGAACTCCACATGAGCAGAAAACCGAAAGCGTACACAGAAACGGAATTTCTGTTTCAGTTGAGTTTCCGCCGAACAGGTGGTTTTTAGAGCAGAAAAGCAGCGCGGAATCGATGGCGGTGTTCCAGAGCGCCTTTGTATCGCAGTTCGTCTTTACGAAGTGCATCATTTGCATCCTAGATGTCAGTTTTTTTAAAAAATAATAAATGCTTCAAATTTCAAAACCATTTACCTCAAATACCTTTCAAAACGAAAAAACTTTAAAATAAGATTTCAACGAATTTTTTTTTTCATCTAAAAACTTTTTTCTGATTTTTTGCAAGTTAGATTTTTTCGATTGACTTTTTTGAACTTCTCTTAATGCTAAAACTATAAAAAAATGTCGGTCTGATGTTTTTTTGCAAAACTATATTGAAAATATCTTTAAAGGTGATTAAAATTCATTATATTTTTACCAAAAAATGTAAGGGGCTGAAAAAAAAAATATCGAAAGGTACTACATTTATGCAATAGATGGCGCCATTTCTTCCAACGAGATCATATTCCTAATCGATTAGGCCAAATTTTGCACCAATCGTGGTCCATAAAACGATGTCCTTAAAACAACATTTTTATAGTCTTTTCTGTTTTTTGTCGTACAAACAAGGATATTTTTGTGCTTCTTCTTTAAAAGCTTCGAGATTGTACTTCGTAGACATGCTTTCAACAACACATACGGGTGCCGCCATTGCTAAAAGCTTCACATTTGAAGGCGAGCTCCTATTGGCTGTTCCAAAACGGAATCCGCTGGCAGCAGCAGAAAAGTTGAAATTTTTCTACTTCCGAGTCTGCCGCGATTCTGCCCAGCAGAGAGGGGAAAAACCTGATTTTTCAGTTTCTGCTTTCTGTTTCCGTCGATTTTCCGCTTATGTGGAGTTCGGGCTTAAAATAGATTAAAAGTTGAAATTTTTCTACTTCCGAGTCTGCCGCGATTCTGCCCAGCGGAAAGGGGAAAAACTTGTTTTTTCAGTTTTTCTGTGGAAAGTACCCGGATTTTCGGTTTCTGCCTTCGGTTTCGGTTGCGTTTTCTGCTGATGTGAAGCAGAGCCCTAAGGTCGTATTTTGGTCACATATCTGCAAAATATCCCATAAACAGGACGTTAAATAACTTCATAAATATGGCAACGGCGAACTATTTTCAGACTAAAATGTATGCAAACCATTCCAAGTGAGAGTTTTAAGCAGAAAAAAAATTGAAAAAAATTGTTTAAAAAAACTTGGGCATAAATGGGTTAAAACACGTGGGGAAAAGTCATACAGATCAAGGCCGTAGCCAGGATTTTTTTTCGGGGGGGGGTTCGAAGTGAAGAAAGTTTGTTTCAAAAAAAAAAAATAAACAAGAGGTTGCAAGTCTTATGACGCAATGGGAGCAAAGCCTGCTTGTACGGGGGGGGGGGGGGGCAAGGGGGCACCTGCTCCCCTTCACTTCCGAAAGTAAAGGGGCCCTGCCCTTCACTTTTTAGAGCGAAAAATTAACGGTCGGTTATTTACTGGGTGGATTGATTTATTTCATGAAAATTAAAAACTGAAAATACCACAAAAATGTTTTTTTTTCTCATCTTATTTCACAAGAAAGGAACTTTGAATTGCAAAGGGGACATCTACAGTAAAATCCATCCTGCTTTTCAGACTGTATTAAAGTTTTAGAGGTCATTTGTTAAAATCCAATAATATAGCCAAATTTTACAAAAAAAAAAAAAAAAAAAAACAGCTTTAGGGTTCCGCCCTAAGCTCCTCACAAACTTCTTTTGATCCCCCAATTTCTTGGTGCACCAGCCGCCTATGATTGGGAGTATGTTGGACTAACAGGAAGGAGAGCGAAGCTGAGGTAATGGACAACACGTTAATCAATAGGCTTTTGGGAAGAATGAAAGGAGTCTTTCTCCTCTCCTGCATTATTTTTCAAATAAATATATCAGAATTTATGACGACATCATGTTTGAAAAATTGAAGGAAAGATAATTAAAGAATTTCAAAGCTTTGTTCTTTTTTTTTTTTTGAAAGTTTAATCTGCGAAAAACAAAGCACACAACTACGTTTCATATTTCTTTAAAAAAAATCAGGAAAATTTATTTTTAAGTCGGCCGTTTTTTCCAGTCACAACAAACAGCGGAGTGATAAGTTCAAATCCCGGTAATTAACAGTGACGTTAGCGTTTTTTTTTTTTTTTTTTTTTGACAACTGCGTTTCGTATTACTCTACGGCGTTGTAAAAAGTTGCCAGCAGCAACAAATGTAAATTACACTGGTTTTGTGTACCCTTTTATCCGCATTAAATTTTATGATGGAAATTTCCATCATCATGCAAAGAAGGGTTAAGCCAAAAAGATGATCCAATATATAATTTGGTATGGTTTCATGCAAGTTTTATATGTACATCCAAAAAAATTTTCATCAAAATCTGAGGGGTCGAGTGGGGATTTTCTCGAAATTTGGGACCCATAACATGGAATGACCCATAGTTCTGCTCACTATTTCGCCAAAGAAGTTTTTTTCTATCTTTTCAACTTAAACCTTAAATTATTCCGTCTCTCCTGCTGGTCTATAATCCTTAACGGGATAACAAAGTTTTTTTTTAATCAGAACGTAAGTGCAATAGCTCCTGCAAATATTAATAGAACAAATTGACATCAACTTTTGAGGTCTATGTCTTTTTTTCTTTGATTTCACGTTGAATGACGTACACATTTTTGATCTGCAATATCCCCTTGAAACTGGTTTGTCTCAAAAATAAAAATAACGTTTTTTAGTTAAGAAAAGTGTGTTCTTTCCAATGACGTAAAGAAAATTGAAATTCAAGATGACCCTTTTGAGATATTGCCCTTTGAAATTGAGACAAAATTGAGAAAAAAGAAATTTGACTGGAATTTCAACTCGCATAATTCAGCAATTATTTGAGCTATCGAGATGCCACTAGCACATCTTTCGGACGAACTATCAGGCTACAAACGAGGAAAGAATTAGCTTTAGAAAGTCATTCTCTCAGCAGATACAAGCTGATAAGGTATGGTCAAAATTTGCCAAAATACGATTTTTTACCAACTTTGGCAGCAAATTTCAAAAAAAAAAAAAAAAAAAACAGCGCATGGAGCTTCTGTTACACAAGTAGGCTATTCTACCCTAAACAGAGATCAGAATCACCAAATTTAAGTCTGATAATCGTCTTAGGTCGCGAGCAATAAAAGCACAAACTTGACGATTTGGACATTTTTTTCAAGACACGAAAAAGAGGCCTTTCTAAAATAATTTTTACTGGCTGAACCATAAGGAGGAACCTTATGGAGCTATAATTTGGTATGGTTTCATGCAAGTCTTATACATACATCCAAAAAAAATTCATCAAAATTGGAGGGGGTCGAGTGGAGACGCCTCGTACGCTTGACATGGAAGTTTATTTCTATTCAAGTTTATTCAAATGATTTTTTTTATTTTTATTATTCTAATTTTTCTTTATATCATCAAAAACCTCAGACCCGTCACAATTTCGAGGGGGTGGGGGGCGACCTCCGACCATCAAACCTTGAAATTTTCTTTTCTTTTTCTTTTCTTTTTTTTTTAGTTGAATACATTTTTAAAATTTTTGAGGTTTGAAAATTTCGGGGGAAGGGGTTCTGACCCCTGACCCCCCCCCCCCCCGCTGGCTACGGCCTTGATACAGATTTTATGTAGCGAACGTCCTGTTCACAAACACACACAACGACGAATACGCGGGAAGCTTTTGCACATGGAAGGTCTCCGAAACCCAGGGCAGATCCTAGGGTGTCGGCCGCCCGTGTGCAAAGATCCAATGTGCCGCCCCTGAGGCTCGCCAATGGGGGGGGGGGTGTATTTTCCTGTAAAACTTGCATTGAGTATTTTGCACCATTGCCCCCCCCCCCCCCCCCCCGACCCAGAAAAATTTTAAATGACAGGCCTGCTGCCTCTCAAGACATTTTTTCATTTTATGTCGAGAACTTGAACATTATTATTCATTTGCTTGTATGAGAGTAAAAAGTAAAAAATTCAAATAAAATTTGAAGTGCAAAACTTTATTCGTTGGTCACTTGATAGGTTATTATAGCGACAAAATACGCAAGCAAAATTATAAAGAAACAATATTATTACAATTGAAATAAAAATAGATATTTTACAATTAGAAAAACGATCTACAAAATTACTTTTCTGGCTTTGTGAGATGCAAATTTGTCTATTATTTCAGAAAAATCAATTTTTTCTGATATTTCGGATTCAATGGAGATAATGGCCAAATCTGAGAGCTTTTCCTGCGTCATACTATTTCTTAAGTAATTTTTTATAATCTTTAATTTACTGAAACTTCTTTCCCCTGAAGCCACAGAAACAGGTAAGGTTAAAAAAAATTCGTATTGCCAAAGCAAAGTTTGGGAAACAGGCAATGAGATCATTTTTAACTATTGTTTCCAATAATTCAGTTGGCTGCTTTTTATCTTTAAAAATGTCTTTGAATGAATTTATCGCATTGAAGAGTTCTAAGCCATCGATGTCTTTTATAATAATTCCATCTTCCTATACTTGCAACTTAATATCTAGGTCCATGTCGGCTTTCCTGAGATCATCCCTAGATATGTCGTTAAACTCATACAGGAAGCAGAATATTGAGTAGCACTCGATAGTAAGATAAATCTTTCATTTACAGAAGAGATTGCATGATCAAGAATAGAAAAATTAAAAAGCAGTCTTG
>JAXGGA010018293.1:0-22392 GCA_038373865.1 Uloborus plumipes
TGCCTTCTCCTGAACTCCCTAACGAAGTATGTATTGTCCGTCTGTGAAATCCGCGCCTAGCACTATCGAACCATTCCACTTAAAAAAAGGGGTGATGGGTTGTGAGTGGGAACTTTCCGAAGTTTTCAATTTAAAATTTGCATTTGCTATCCTTTTGACACACTCAAATAAACTATGTATTTGAAATTAGCATCGTTCTACTTTGTTTGATACGGTTCAAAATACTTCGTATTATTCTTCCCCTTGTTGTTATCTTACCTATCACCCCTATTTTGGTACGATCTGATCATACATACCTGACGCATGCTTAAAAGTCGTTTTACTAGGTTAACGAAAGTTTTACCTAGTAAAATCAGACAGAATCTCCTGGATGTTTGTTTGTCCAAGCATTGAGATATATATACAAATATTGTTTTGTTTTTGTTTTTCTTTAACAGTAATTGCAAACGCAAAACGAAACCATTTCGAAATGCGGGATCGTAGAAACGAAACCTTCTCATACACGAATTAGAAAATGGTATGTGTCCGATCACTTTTGAAGCATGTTTATTTCATTCACCTTCTTTTCAAAACAGCGATTCGCAGAAGATGCGGTGAGACAATTCTGGTTTTTCTGAATTTTGCCCTTCTACAATAAATTTCAATCCTCATCTCTAAAAGAAAGCCACTTGTGAAGTTTTTTTTTTAATCGTAAAAGTTGTATATATACATATATTCCATAAAAAGAAGTTCACCTTTTATCCATAAAAATAAGTTTACCTTTTTATCTTTTGATGTTTGCAATTGTGTTATAAAATTTAAATGACAAAAAGTGGATTCAATCATTAAAAATAACATTTATTTAAATTTGAAATACTGAGTTATCAATAAGTATAGTTTTGGATTTAATATTATTGCTAGATGGAAAAATAAAAATAATTTTAGTAATCAGTTATGGAACAATGAGCTAATGGTGGGTTAAAAAAGTTAAAAAAGCCCTTTTTTAATGACGTTTGAATACTAATTTATTTTTTGGACTACTAATCTAAATCAAACAGGGAAATTTATGTCTGCAAAAAATTCAAATTTCAGCGAATAAAATCACGACTAACATTGCAAAAACTTTGATAGAATGATAAAAATAAAAGGTAATATTGTTGTGAAAGTAATTCAGTTGTAAAGGTGTATAACGGGTTTTTTTATTAGTTATATGACAAACTGAGTATAAATAATTTACGTGAAGCTTGAATACCTGTGAAGTAAGTTTTCCCCTCTGCTGCATACCGATGCACAGAAGACAGTTTTATAGAGATTGCAGAGATAAGTTTAGCTAATTGGTATCTCCAATATGTCACTGGATTTAGGTTATGATATTTGGTGGTAAATTTAGCGACAATTTTCGCCAATTATTGTCATCAGTTCCACTAGCATTTTGTTTCATGTTAAAATTGTCCCTTTATTCGCAAAAAAAAGTAGGATCTCAAAAAATAGAAATACTTGACAACAAATAAACTTAATTGGAAAATTACTGCGAAATGCCGTTTTCATCTGAATTTATTTTTATCAACCTCTGAATTAAAAAAAAAAAAAGCAAAACATTTTATGGTTCATTTGTAAAGTTCAAATGGATCTTTTATGTTCAGCATTGTGGACTAAAATAGTATATTATTTCTTCCTGAAGTTCTGTTCGTTTATCAAGAAAACCAAAATGGTTCAGTTTTAAAAACATTTAATAATACTTTGTGTAAGAAATAACTCCAATTGTTGTTTACTATTTCTTTTCAACGTTTTACCTCTTTAGCTAATATCTTTAATCACCGCAAGGTGTCGCATTCAAGCTCTAAAACTGCGAATACGTTCAGGCTTGGCCAAATTTACCATACTTAACAATGCCTATTGGGCCATTCCATAGTGACTAACGTAACATTCAGAGCTGATTTTGTAACTGTTTTTACTTGTAACTTAACAGATAAAAAATGTTTTTTTGTTATGCTGGTGGATTTACAATGTACATCGTGTCTATGTATCATTTCTGGTAAGAATTTAAAACAAAATTACTGACAGTAGATATTTTTGCAACTAAAATAGCAGCGCGACTAACGTAACATTTTTGCAACCCTGAAAGTGAATGCTCATGCTGTGAGGCAAAAATTTCTCAAAGTTAAGCAAGTGTTAAAAATGGAATGATATATTTGAAAAATGTGTAAAGTTTGCTTTTAAAAACATAAAACACATTTATTAAATCTTAATTTTTTTTAGTCTTAAGTGTCACTTTTACTCAAGATGGAGTGTGACTAACGTAATCATTGAATAACAAGCAGTAAACACACTACAAACTATTTATTATGGCTAATCTCAGTGATAATTACAATACTTTTTCACTTTGTTTTAACTTCTTATATCGTATGATTTTTATTTATTTATTTATTTATTTAGTGGTACTTTTTTCACTTCGGTATTTTTTTTTTCTTCATCTGAGGTTGACATTTCTATGGAATGAAAAGAAAAAGTAATCCGATCTTTTGGAACGATAGTTCCCTCAAAACTTTTAATGATTGTCGATCGTCAAAAATTTGTTTAGCGGCTTTTTTTCTAACATAATGAGACTTCTGAAATGATCGTGACACCAATATTCTGAAAAATACGTGGAGAATTCTTTCTTAGTAATGCTTTTGAGAATGTTTCAATAACTGAGATTTTCAGCAGTTTTTCTTTTTTTTTTCTTTTCTTTTTTTTTTTTTCAATTATCGCTAAATTTTTAGGCCATAAAAATCCTTTGTCTTTTTTCATATCTTTATCTCAGAGCAACAATAAGATAGAAAGCCTTAGAACAGAAGTAAGATAGCCAGGGCCATCATTTTGAGGGGTCAGGAGAAGAAAACTGCCCCCTCCCCTCTGACTTAGAGAAATAAATGGTCGTGGTTTTGGTTGCTTTTCAGTATAATTTGCGCTGATTACGGACACTGACCCACACCCCCTCCCTCTGGAAAGATTTTTTAAAAAAAAGGGCCTGAACATAGCTTACTGTTGCTCGGTGACGATGATATAGTAAGACGTCTCCAAACTATGGCCCGCGGCTATGGGCCAGATTTTAGATGCATAATTAGCCAAGTCCTAGTTACTCGGTATGTTTAACTCTACTGTGAGAATTTCTTGCGTATATTTATTGTTTGTTGCCTTTCTAATGACATATATTAGGATAAAGTCGTATCAATCGTTAAAATTTTCAATAACATAAAGTAGTACAGCTCCTGTATTCTGTTTTAATATAACATTTAAACATTTCTTTAAAAAAAATTTGTGGTTTGTTTCTTTAAGAATGACGCATAGTTTGTTGAAGTGTCTTATAGTACGTAAGGACCATGCGCCGTTGTCACCAGAGAGACTAGACTTTCTTTATTAATTTACATATAAGACAACACAAGAAATATTTACATCACAAAGAGAGGAAATAACATTCAGGACACTGGTGGAAATCAAACCCATTACCTCCAGCACAGTGGTTGGAAAAACTACATTTCTTTTGTAGCGAACTCCAACTACTTTGTTATAAATGTAGTTAACTACAACTACAACTACTTTTTTTTTTAGATGTAGCGACTACAAACTACTTTTGAAATGGTGTCGCTACATCCCTACTTTTTAAAAAAATAAATTTAAAAAAAAAGCAAACTCCGTTGTGAGGATTGACCAAAAAAATTCGAAAAGTGGTTTAAATATATAAATTAATTTATTTGGACACAGAATATTACCAGGAATTTGTCTTTTTTTTTCTATCTCTCTCTCTCTCTCTAATTTGTCCTTTTTTTTTTTTTTTTTTTTTTTTTTTTTTTTTTTTTTTTTGTTCAATTTTACGAATAATCACCGCAAGATAGAATTCAAAAGTTGAAAGATTGAAAAATTCAACCTTCAAATTTCTAATAATTTCTTGCCAGGGAATGTTTAGGATTATGAAAATTATTTGTCGGAATAAGAAAATTATGATGCCAAATAAACCAATGACGTCAAACAGATGTATCTAAGATCAGCTCAGATTTTTATTGTTCTTATTTCTCATTGCGACCGCTGGTGCTTTCGTGCAAGATTTGCACCTATCAGATTCGACTAAACCAGATTCAAAAGAGTTCCTTTCGTTGTCTTTTTTTTTTTTCATTTATTTATTTATTTATTTTTCCAATTATAAATTTAAAAGTAGTTTCCAGAAATCGCTACAAACTACTATATTTTTGTATCGCTCTACTCACTACTCTACTTTTTTCAAAAAGTAGTGCGCTACACTACAAACTACTAAAAAATGTAGCTACTACAGTAGTTTCGCTACTTGTAGCGCGCTACTTCTACTAGTACTAATCATAGTCTCTTACTAGTACTAAACATAGTAAATCCCCTACTTTTTTTTTTTTTTTTTTTTTAAGAGGGAAGGGGGCTCGGTCGGTAGGTTTTGAAATTTGATGGGAAAAGCTATTGGGGAATATTTCTAAGTCAATAAAATGTTTGCCAATGTTACGTAAAATGTTTCTTGGTTCCCCCTCCCCCCAATCCTCTTTACTACGCCACTGTTAATACTTTTAAACCAAAGCCAGTGACTTTCCTCTTTATTCTACATTCATATTATTTACCAAAAAGCCTTTTACTGAGAGATTAGGTTCAATGACTTTTCTCAGCAAAAAAAAAATAATAATAAAATAACTTTGAAACACAAAATAGTAAACTGTTCGTTTCATTCCTGTAAATAAAGCTCACTATTTTTGCCACTTTGGCAAAAAGGTAGTTTTACCGGGACGTTTTTTTTTCCCGTGGTTTTTTCCACCTTTGGCAAAAATGTGTCAGCCGTACTCTGCAGTTAGTTTTATTACTTTAATTAATTATCATTATTGTGTGATTTTCGAATTTTTCCATTACTGACTATTTATTTACAGAATCAATTGCATTAAATGACTAAATAACCGGTGTTTCGAACTGATCGCTAGATATTCGATCATTTGATTAATTAAATAACCGATCACTCAAAATAATCGCTGGCTAATTGATTGTTCAATTATGAATTCATTCGGAAGCAATATTAAATAACCGATCATTCAAACTTATCAAGTTCTCATGAATAGAACAAAGATTAAATGCAAATGCATATTTTTGCTTGAGAGGCATTGTTTTAAAATTCCGACAAAAATGGAAATTTTGACTGACAATTTTAGATTTTTCTCATTTGTTTTATATGTTTAAAGTAGGTTATCAGAAGTGAACATTCTGAAATTTTGAGCCTTCCAAAGAAAAAAAAGATCGATCTTTAAAAATTCCGCAAGATTGAGGTTGTGCAGCGTTTTTATATCAAAACGACTAAAAGCTGCATTTTAAGTGCGCTATAGTGCTTAACAGAAACATCACCCCACGGTTATATTAATATTTATTAATTGTACTGTGTCTGGTAATGCTGACTGCATAATTACTTGGTTGGGGATTGTTGTTTTCTTCACTTAGGCTGCGTCAAAATATGGTTTTTGATCCGTTTTCGCACGATTTTAATCTATTTATGCCCAAGTTTTTTAACCGACGAAAAAACGGAGGAGGTTCTCTGGTCGACCGGTTTTTTTTTTTTCCCCCTCGACGGAGTCGGTGGATTTTCAAGCAGCAAAAAAAAAAAAAAAAAAAAGGCACTGTCTACGTCAAACGATTATGCGGCATGCAAACCGCAGTTTTACTGATAGAATATATTAAATCCTGAGTACCCCAATTTTTAAAAAAATATATTTCCAGGCTCCCATCACCTAAACTTTTAAAGTTTAAAATTAGTGATGCACTAATGAATCGGCGGTAAATGGTTACTTTGCGGATTAACCTGTAGGCCAGTTTTAGCCGCATAATCGTGTGAAAAACTAGTAATTTAAAAATGTTTTAATTAAATCAGCATAGAAATAAATCCTAAAAAGAAAAAAGAAATGTTTTTAGTGGCAATCGCTTAAAATTTCAGACGCTTTAATAAAGTGAGATGAAGCGTCACGATGGCAACATGACACTATTCCGGGTATACATTTACACTGGAAAGAATGAAATAAAAATAAAATTTTATAAAAAAAAAAGTAAAACCGACTTCAAAAACGCAGCTGAAAATTGCTCTAAAAAGTAAAAAATAAATTTATTCTTTAAACACCATCGATACTACTTTTAAACATGAGTTTTGAAGTCGGTGTCGAAACAGTTACTAAAATCATTCGTACCCATTCTTCGATTACGTGTTTCATAATAAAAACAACAAAAATGTTTCATTCTCAATCTCAAGGGTTTTTTGAAGGGAAAAATCAATCAAATGTTACAATCAATGGATAAGAATGATTTTATTCACTGTTTCGACACCGACTTCAAAACTCATGTTTAAAAGTAGTATCGATGGTGTTCAAAGAATAAATTTATTTTTTACTTTTTAGAGCAATTTTCAGCTGCGTTTTTGAAGTCGGTTTTACTTTTTTTATAAAATTTTATTTTTATTTTAACCATTTTTTTTTTTTTTTCAATTTTTATCTACTTAAAACTATTTACTCTACTTAAAATAAATATGGCTCGCCGTTGCCAGCCATATTTATTAAGTTATTTAACGTCCTATTTATGGAATATTTTGCAGATATGAAAGCAAAATACGACCTTACTTGACTTGACTTTTGCAAAGTAACATTACAGAAGACATCTCTGATCAATTTTAAGCAAATCATTTTAAAATAGTTTAATCTTGTGGAAAAGAAGTTTTGGCTACCCATGCTGGATCGTTACTTGACTGATTTGTCTGAAAATAACTGTCAGTAAATAAACTCTGATGTCCAAAATATGCGTACTGGACACATTTTATTTGCAAGAAAACGCATAACAAGGAACTAGAAAAAAAAATCTTAAAAACTAGAGACCCCAAGCTGTTTTCACTTTTGCGTTATTTTACACATGTAGGTATGTATCATGATATATAAAAAAAAATTCCTAGTGATGTCATTTTGAGTTAAATACAAATGTATTTCGTGGTAATGCATTTGGCTGAAATCAGTGGTCGGAAGTAGCGCGCTACAAGTAGCGAAACTACTGTAGTAGCTACATTTTTTAGTAGTTTGTAGTGTAGCGCACTACTTTTTAAAAAAAGTAGTGTAGTGAGTAGCGCGATACAAAAATATTGTAGTTTGTAGCGATTTCATAAACTACTTTCTAATGGAGCAAAAAAAAAAAAAAAAAAAAGATTCAATCGCGTCTGACTGGCGCATATCGTACACGATTTCCTTTGCGAAAGCAGTGAGAAAAATGAATCATACAAATTCGAGCTGACCTCAGGCATATCATTTTGACGCCATAAGTTCTATATGTTAGACGGCATTGGTTTCTTTGGCGTCACCATTTTCATATTCCGCCAATATTTGCATTGAATATAGTGTATGGCTGAGGAAGGAAAATTTATGAATGAGCGATAACTGAGTGTTAGTGTTTTATAGCAACCGAGAATGTCATGTAAATGAATGCTTTAGCGCTCAATGCTCAATTGGATTATTGTTCCAATGTCCACCAAACATGGCAGCAATTTTAATAGAAGAGGATACAAATTTGATAGAAGATGACAATATCGAGCTGCCCTGGCCGGCGTATAATAAATACTTCACAGTTATTGAAATGATTTTCGTGCAAACTTTGCACTTTGAACAAAAAACTTTCTGTTTCTGAGTCATCCGCATACAATTTAAAACTGCATATTGAAGTAAGTTAAGCATTTTTAGTTATGTTTCACACTTCAGATAGCTTATTTATTAATATTTCATAATGAATACTAGTACCGTTTAGTATGTTTTTCATATTTCTTTAGTTTTGCTTCTTTAGTGACGGAGTATTGAAAAATATTAAAATAATAAAAATCAATTATTAAATATTTTTGACATCATTTGACACAATTGGAAAAACGTTTTCATTTCATTTTATCGGTGGCGTATTAATAGGGATGGTGTTCAGACCGAGACCCAACTCCCCAAGGGCGTAGCCAGGACTCACGTTAGGGGGGTGCAAGCAGTGGCACCCCAATAGGAGGTCACTGTGACCTCCCAAAAAGTTCTTATCCGATTCAAATTGGCTGATGAAATTTGAAAACAGTGAGACAGTGTTGCAAGGCTGAACTTCCTTTTATTTTATTTTTTTTCTTTAATTAATTAATTTATTCATTTTTGTGATGCCTCACGTCTCTTTTGGTAGACATAGATAAGAATGCATTTTTTTAATCATTCAGTAAAGTTCTGAGTTTCATTCGGTAAATTAAAAATTTTCTCCTCAAAAACAGGCAAGCTTACTTATAATATTTCACCCTAAAATTTTTATTCTTCGCATACTCAGATTAAAAAAGTTGTTTTCATGCTAAAAGACAAATTTGGGTTTGGTACAAGGATCCGCGTTAGGTAAAGAATGAAGCTGATTTTCTGATGAGGCGCCAAGGACTTAAAACTTATTGGTGGGAGAGGAGGCGAAGGGGGGGGGGGAGACTCTCAATGACCGAATGAAATTCCAAATTTCACCGAGTAATAAAATACGAACTTATTTGTCTGCATCAGCATGTTACAATGAAAAGCAGGAAAGGGGACAAAATCGTTTGTCAAAAAAATAAATAAAATGGGAGGTCACAGTGACCTCCCATTGACTCTGATCTAGGGGGTGCAGTTGCACCCCCCTAGCTACGCCCTTGGCCAACCCCCTTGAAACTCAAAATTAAATTCCTACAATGAAAATTCAATTTTTTTTCTCATATGTTTTTGAAAAGTAGCGAAGTAGCGACTACTTTTCACAAGTAGTGTAGCGCGCTACATTAAAAAAAAAGTAGTTGTAGCTGTAGTTAACTACATTTATAAGAAAGTAGTTGTAGTTGTAGTTCGCTACAAAAAATATGTAGTTTTTCCAACCACTGGCTGAAATAATGCAGGTTACAATAGCCCGATTAGTCCGTGGAGTTAGTGCAAAAATATTTCACTTCCGGATACGAGTCTGAAATTTTATGTGGGGCTTAAATTCACATAGGAGGACAAAAAAACGCCGGGAGACACTTGATCGGAGGTCAAGGTCATTCCGTGATGACGTCATCAAAATGGCAGCTTTTACAGGTAAATACGTTCGTTTAACTGCTTAAAACTCCATCATAGATTGAAATATTGCAAAACTCAAATACATCATCTGAAAGCTCTTTAAAAGAGCTATTTAGAAAGATTTAATTTTTCTTTTTGAGGTCAAGGTCTCACCTATAATGACGTCATCAAAATGGCCGCTTTTACAGGTAAATACGTTTGTTTAACTCTCCCTAAAACTCCATCATAGGTTCAAATATTTCAAAATTCAAATATATCATCTGAAAGCTCTTTAAAAGAGCTATTAGAAAAGATTTAATTTTTCTTTCTAAGGTCAAGGGCCCACCTGTGATGACGTCATCAAAATGGCCGCTTTTACAGGTAACTACGTTTGTTTAACTCCCCCTAAAACTCCGTCATAGATTCAAATATTGCAAAACTCAAACATATCATCTGAAAGCTCTTTAAAAGAGTTATTTATAAAAAGTTAATTTTTCTTTCTGAGGTCAAGGGCCCATCTGTAATGACGTCATCAAAATGGCCGCTTTTACAGGTAAATACGTTTATTTAACTCCCCCTAAAACTCCATCATATATTTAAATATTTCAAAACTCAACTATATCATCTAAAAGCGCTTTAAAAGAACTATTTAGAAAGATATAATTTTCCTTTCTGAGGTCAAGGGCTCACCTGTGATGACGTCATCAAAATGGCCTCTTTTGCAGGTAAATACGTTCGTTTAACTGCTTAAAACTCCATCATAGATTCAAATATTGCAAAACTCAAATACATCATCTGAAAGCTCTTTAAAAGAGCTATTTAGGAAGAGTAATTTTTTTTCTTTCTAAGGTCAAGGGCCTACCTGTGATGACGTCATCAAAATGGCCGCTTTTACAGGTAAGTACGTTTGTTTAACTCCCCCCTAAAACTCCATTATAGAAACAAATAGTGCAAAACTCAAATATATCATCTGAAAGCTCTTTAAAAGAGCTATCTAGAAAAATTTAATTTTTCTTTCTAAGGTCAAGGGCCCACCTGTGATGACGTCATCAAAATGGCCGCTTTTACAGGTAAATACGCTTGTTTAACTCCCCCTAAAACTCCATTATAGATTTATATATTGCAAAACTCAAATATATCATCTGAAAGCTCTTTAAAAGAGCTATTTAGAAAGATTTAATTTTTCTTTCTAAGGTCAAGGGCCCACCTGTGATGACGTCATCAAAATGGCCACTTTTACAGGTAAATACGTTTGTTTAACTCCCCCTAAAACTCCAAAATAGATTCAAATACTGCAAAACTCAAATATATCATCTAAAAGCTCTTTAAAAGAACTATCGAGAAAGATTTAATTTTTCTTTCTAAGGTCAAGGGCCCACCTGTGATGATGCCATCAAAATGGCCGCTTTTAAAGGTAAATACGTTTGTTTAACTCTCCCTAAAACTCCATCATAGATTCAAATATTGCAAAACTCAAATATATCATTTGAAAGCTCTTTTAAAGAGCTATTTAGAAAGATTTAATTTTTCTTTCTGAGGTCAAGGTCCCACCTGTAATGACGTCATCAAAATGGCCTCAAATGAAGTCATCACAGGTGGGCCCTTGACCTTAGAAAGCAAAATTAAATCTTTCTAGATTGCTCTTTTAAAGAGCTTTCAGATGATATATTTGAATTTTGCAATATTTGAATCTATGATGGAGTTTTAGGGGGAGTTAAACAAACGTATTTACCTGTAAAAGCGGACATTTTGATGACGTCATCACAGGTGGGCCCTTGACCTTAGAAAGAAAAAATAAATCTTTCTAAATAGTTCTTTTAAAGAGCTTTCAGGTGATATATTTGAGTTTTGCAATATTTCAGTCTATGATGGAGTTTTAAGCAGTTAAACGAACGTATTTACCTGTAAAAGCGACCATTTGATGACGTCATCACAGGTGGGCCCTTGACCTCAGAAAGAAACATTAAACCTTTCCAAATAGATCTTTTAAAGTGCTTTCAGATGATATATTTGAGTTTTGAAATATTCAAATCTGTGATGGAGTTTTAGGGGGAGTTAAACAAAGGTATTTACCTTTAAAAGCGGCCATTTTGATGACGTCATTACAGGTGGGACCTTGACCTCAGAAAGAAAAATTAAACCTTTTTAAAAAGCTCTTTCAAAGAGCTTTCAGATGATACATTTGAGTTTTGCAATATTCCAATGTATGATCGACTTTTAAGCAATTAAACGAACGTATTTACCTGTAAAAGCGGCCATCTTGATGACGTCATCACGGGAGTTCATGACCCCTGATCAAGTGTCTCCCGGCGGTTTTTTGTTCTTATATATGTACATAAGCTCTGTACCAAATTTCACACTGGTATCCGGAAGTGAAATATTTCGGCTTTTTTTGTCGCTAACTCCACCGACTAGATAGATTAAAAAACCATTCTTTGAGGCCGCTTGAAGAGACCAACAGTCTTCATGGAGTTATCATCATCTAATGACCTACTTTTTTCACATATTAAAAAAAATCTGGCGTGGACCCCACACTACTTCCTTTTACGTCTTTAAAATTATCGATGCTCTTTAATAGCTAAAAAAAAATGGTTGTTTGTACGAGAGTTAGAAGCAATAATTCTCAAATGAATAGTATTTTAGAAATTATCTTACGGCATAAAAGATTGTGGCAAACGTGTAGAATAATAATTCGATCAAGTAAAGAAAAAGGATTTTTTTTTTTTTTTTTGCATCGGTGATCCAAAATTGTATAAAACTCCATGGAACGTGTTTTAAGAACAAAAATGCAGTATAATATTTTTTTAGACTGAGCTAGAACGCAGTTCAAGCATTTACAATCTAAGCATTTTTTTGTCTCAAATCAATGCAAAAAAATGTTTTACTGTGATTTATCTTCTAGGTATCCCCGATTTTAACATCATTCAGTGGCTTATTCTCAAAATATCACCAATAGCGCCAAATTGAACTTAAATTCGATAAATCTTTTTTTCTGCCAAATTTGTCGCCGAGTTGGCGACCAAAAGCTAGCCAACTGGTAATCAAATCATAACATCACTTGAATCTGCATTGAAATTGATAGATTCACCCCAAAAAGGGGTAAAAGACCCCCTTGGGAACGTTCGAATGCAACCACAAGGGGAGGTGCACAATTAGACCCCCTCGGAGCCCCCCTGAAAAACGAGAATGTTCTACGCTCTACGGCATACTGTTTTTGAGTTATGAGAGATACATTCATTACGTATACACAGACGTCACGAGAAAACTCGTCGCAATTAGCTCGAGGATGTTCAAAAAGGGTGTTTCGGCCCTTTATATGTTGATAGATGCATTTGCACGTACTGACCGGTCGAAAAAACTACTCAGCATTCATTCGGAGGTGAACAAAATTGAGATTTAAACCGAAATTTTAGTGAAATTTATTTCGTGGTCACATTACTTCAAGTCCAAGAGCCCATGAGCGCCAGACTTAATTCATTTTATTAAAGCCCGATTTTTTTCTGCACAAGCACACTGCATCAGGTAAGAACGGTTCGCTGTTGCTTAACCTGAGTCGGACTGGCTTTGGCAGGAAACTGGTTGCAAAGGTGCGTCAAATTGCTCCCAAAAACATAAACATTATATTGTCATTCAATGTCGCGTGACCTAGTGGTCCCCACCTAACCATATCCGATTCGGAAGACATTTTAGAGAGGTGCTGGCGCGTTTTTGACAGAAACCAATTTGCAGATTTCACCTTCCAAGACACAAATGGTAATCATTTAGAATACCTCAAAAGACAGAGAAAAGTAGGGTTCCAAAATGGCCGCCAATGGTGGTTTAGCCTAATCATGACAATTTGTTTCACAAAGCTGACCCGGCATTTTGGAATTCTTTTTTTATTGATACTAGCGCCTCCAAATATGAGTCTTCGAAGCTAAAAAATTATGTATGTCAGTTTCAAAGTCATCTCTGCACCTGTGCAAAATTTGGTTCAAATCGTAGGGTGTCAATCTGTAGGGTGAAGACGACGGCGTTCCTTGGCATGGAATGGCTCAGTTTTTTTATTTATCTTTGCTACCTGTTTTTTGCCAAAGCCAGCGCGACTCAGCTTAAATTAATAGCGAACCTTTCTTATCTAGTGTAGCATTGAGAAAGAATAAAGGTGGAGGGAACACAGATCTCAAGTCACGTGGCACATTTTAAAATGTGTTGGAGGAAATCAGATCTCTTTCATTTGTTTTACGCAAAACGTGTCCCTCATTCGGCGATCTCAAGTCACATGATATTATTCTCATATAGAGACATTATATGAGAATAATATCATGTGACTTGAGATCTTTGTTTCGGCTTTCTCTAAGCCAATAATTAGACTTGCTCTAAGAATGTTGTGTGCTTAGGCAGAAAAATTTAAATTTAAAAAACTAGTTTGTTCTTGTAGAATAAGAAATTAAGCAACTGTGGGTATTTCTTGGGTCGCCCGAGTTTTTGTGTGTCCTATTTATCTACATATGGGTCATTCCACGTCAAATCAACCCAAAAAATGAGATTTTGACACCCATAGTCTCGGATTTTGCTGAAACTTGGCATAATTGTTCCTTTTATAGAGTTGAGAAAGAATGCAAAATTTTTTTGCTCTATCTCAAATGGTTTAGATTTTATGGAGTGTCAAAGTTTTTGAAATTTCACGATTTTTGCCGATGGCGCGCAGGAAAACCAATTCGCGTTTATGCAGAAAATAAATCATAACTTCCGTATTTACCAACCAATCTTCATGATTTTTTTTTTCCAATGTACCTGATTATGCAAGAGTTATAGAAAAAATATAATTTTCTAAGTAAGTATCTATAAAAAAATATGAAAAATTCCTGAAGTACAATTTAGTGTGTTATTTTAAGCAAGTATAGAGCTTTACTTAAAATGAGATATCTCTAAGAGGGTAGTAAATAATCCCCCCATTTTTTTTATTTGTGATCTAAAAGATGCATTTTATCACACAAAAAAATAACTTTGGTGGTTTTTACACTCCTACATTTAATTTAGGGCATAAAACTTTTTTTTTAAGATAGTAATATGAAAAAAAAAAAAAAAAAACCTTTAGCACCAACCTTGCTCTTAAAGGATAAAAATCTGACTAATAATTATGCAGTATAGTTCAGAACATACCCTTATTTTGAATACACATGATATAAATAGTAAAAATTACAATAAAAATTTTAAATTACAAAATTAGATGCAATAATGAACATCCATGATAACGTTCTTTGAAATGAAAATAGTAAACGTTAAAAACTTACCAAAAGGAATATACATAATGTTAGAAACAGTTTTAGTTGTAGACAGGAGAAAAAGTATTTTGAAAAACTAAATTTATATTTTTCATGCAGTCTCGAGAAAAGTGATAAGTTCTTCCAGTTGTTGTTTTAGGGGGCTCCACAACTGCTAGGACATGAGGGATAGGGATTGCACAAATATCCTCCCTCTTGGGCCAGAAAAAAGATGGTGAAGGTCCATGAGGATGCAGAAAACTTAGTGACATCTTTTTCTGCTTCATTTACCTCATTCACCATGCCAAAATACCACAAATTGTCATACATACTTGCAATGAAGCATCCAGAAAATAATTGTTCTATTTTCACAATTGAAATTTGCTGTTTGTTGTACAAATTGAAAGTAAGAGCTGGTTTTTCATCAGTACTTATTCTTCTAGCTTCAATGTTTCCTAAATCATCTATTGGTTGAAAATTGTGGAACATTCTTGTTCCAGGAAGAGTTTCAACTAATTTAAATCAATTCTCTAAAGTCTGGCGAGTTAAATCAACTTCCTGTTTAGAAATCAATTGGAAGTGAAAGCTAGATTTGCAAAACTCAAAAAGTTCATTTGTTGTGAATATTTCTTTGCCTAGCTCTCGTTGATAACTATGTTTTCTCGCTCCACATTTAACAGTACCCCCTATTCCGTCACATTCAGTATTTCCATGACTAGTTGCGTGGAATGACCACTGAGCTTGAAGTTAGAAATCTTTTTTGTGCATGCACAAATTCACGAAGTTGAACTTATTTTTATACTGCCCAGCACATCCATCACTGAAGTAGTGAACATTTGTGATTTGGGGATATTCCGCTTTAATAAATATTGTTACTATTTCTTGAATTTTATGGACCATAGCTACATCATGTTTTAGATCATCTGATATTATGCAAAGTGAGGAAGTAATTTTTTCATTGCTTGGATTGTTATAATGGATCATGACAGGATGAATGGTACAAGACTGTGAGGTCCAGTGGTAACCTTGGGCTTCCTCTTGTATTGTGAAACCATAATTTTCACTAAAATCCATTGATATTACAGCAGTATGTAATGAAACTTCTTCTTTCAAGTTTTTAAAAAATGAAGCTTGTGATTTGGCTATGAATACATGTGGAATTAATTTGTTCAATTTTGTAACTAATAACTCAATAAATTCAGTAACTGAGCTTGAACATCTTATCATTTCAGTACGATCTGTGGAAACCCACTGACTATACTCAATAAGGTCTTCATTTTCATAATTTTCGAATTTTGATTCTAAAAGCTGGATTAGGTTGCTTTTTGGCGGGCACTCATCACAATGTCGAAGCATGCATTCCCTTTTTGTATCCTGGCAAACATCAAAGGACATAAGTTTTTTATAATCTTCTACAATTCCTGCCCCCTTAACCCTACACTGCATGGTGTTGCCAATTGGATACATGGGCAATTTGTTCTCCTTATGAATAGCAGAATGTAGTCATAAGGCAACTCAATGCATAAAAAGCAAGTATTGGGTATATTTAAAGCAATTATCACCATTTATCCTCCATACATGGCAGCACTGGTCTGTTACATGCTCTTAAATGAATCCATATGGATAGCTTTTAAAATCACTTAAACTACCAAGTTTTGAAATTATTTTTTACAATGAAATATTTTTCTTTGTCTTTTTAAGAAATAACATGAATAAAATAAACATTTGTCTTTCGTTTAAGATGCGTTTTATATCAAAATAATTATTTGGAAAAAATCTAGGACGTAATACATGTCTGTAGCCATTTGGCAACATTATGCAGTAAGCATCCAGAGAACACTTCGATTCATCTCTGTAGTTCATGAAGTACTATGTGCTTTGTTTATGTTTCGCGCTAGCTTCTTTCTCTTTTTGGAAGGTATAAAATAATCATGCGGACCCAAAAGTGGAACTTTCAGCTGTTCTACCGTTTATTATACCTCGCAGTTATCAATGCTTAGTTGATGTTCCACAGAGTGAACAAACAAAAAATCAATAGGGAAAAGCCTTCAAAACGTGCTTATTTTAGATTTCAGTTAGCACAAACGTTGTGCTTATGGACAAGTAAAAACATTAGTAATTTTAAAATATAGTTTTGAAAAAAAAACTAAAAAATACGCTTTTACATAGGAATGCGCTGTGATCATCACGGGTTTTCCTCTGATTTTCAAAATACTGAATATCCGCACTTAAGTTTATATGCTCTTATAGTACATCAACATGCAATACAGTTTAGCCTTTAGTACTAAAAATAATATTAAATATATTACTTTTATATTTGCAAAGAACGTAAAATTTATCTTTTATTCAGAGTTACATACATACATACATACATACATACATACATACAAACAAACCCGCATGTGAAATTAATTAACGCGTATTAAAAAGAGGGAGACCATTAGCTACAGAGGAACTACAAACCAAAAAAAAGAAAAAAAAAAAGAAAGCTTGCGCGAGAAAGTCTCCAAAAGATATCATATTTGACAGAATTGATCATCGGAAAAAACACAGTACAAATAAATAATGATGTAAAATGCCAAAATGTAAAGGATTACAAGAGTGTAGTGCACCAAATGTTCAATTCCTCTATTTTTTTTACAAAAAAAAACTAATTTCAAGACTATCATTTAAAATCATTTTTGTCTGTTGAATGCATGGTGTAGCCATTTGGCAACAAAACTATTTTTAATTAGAAAGTGTTGAAAATTTAGAGTTAAATTTTTTTAAATATTTTTCCATGTTTTCTTATTACATTGACAAACACATATATTTTTTTCTAAGAAAAATAAAAAATCATGCAGTGTAGGGTTAATTAGTAAAATTACATTTTGGTGAATTGTGCAGATGCACGCTAAGCGTGTGCCATTAGCACCAGCCAAAACACACCACTTTTTGGTCTTAAAGAACAAAACTTTGATAAACCTATCTTCATATTTGGGTACATTAACTTAAATTTTAAATACAGCTCCCTGAGGTTACACAAAATTAAGCGCTTTCTTTCGTAAACGTTTTTCTTATGCTTACAACATCTTTCATTCCCGGCAGAATTCTAGAATGTTCGTCACTCTTTTAAAACTGTTTTACTAACGCTATAGTTTCAGGACTTAACATTTTCCCATGTCTTGGCTGTGGTTCTGCTAAAAACCCCTTAACTTTAAATAGTTTTTGTGCTTTGCGAACTGAGTAATCAGAAGCATTGAAAGTCTACTATTTTTCTTTTTGACCACATCAATGCAGCTGGAATTAGCAGCATTTGAATTTGTTTATTTTTTGGAGCATCACTTAACTCACTCTTAATGATGTTAATTAGTTTGTCCAGATCTTTCGATTTTTGCGTAGCATCTTTTTCTGGATCATCTTTTTCTTCTGGCAAATTAACTTCAAGAACATTTTCAATGTTTTCTTTTACAGTTTCCTGTACTATCTGTAGCTTTTTTTGCCGTAGGATGATTTGCTATGTTAACCAAGTGCATGTAATTTTATTGGGGAGCATCCAATATCGTGCAAAGAAGAATTCAGTTCCTCAATTGATCTTTTTTTTTTGTACATTTTTTAATTCATTAGGATTCAATCCTTCATCTTCTTCTTCGGTGGAATTTCTGCTTTCACTGTTTTCCTCAATATCATCATTCAGTTGAGAAAACTTGTTCCTGCAGTTTGCATAAAGTTTCTGTCCTGGTTTCACTTGATAACCCTTTGCTGAAATTAATCTACTTTGCTTTAAAGATACAACACGAAGTTCTTTCTGAATGGAAGGCTTGTGTATTCGAAAAGGATCACAATACTTTTGTAAAAATTCACTTTTGCAAATATACACATTGATGATGAAGACAAATAGTTTTTAACTCGTTGCTTGTATCTATTCTTAATTTCAATAGAGTTAACTCAGTTTCAGAGAGATTAGTAATAAGTAATACTCTTTGTGTCCTTTTTTTTGACAAAACTAAAAAAATGACAATCACTCTGAGTAACTTCTCCAACACTGCACTTCTCCATTTTTTTAAATAACAATATTAGAACAAAAAATATTCACATATATAATAACAACTAAAGCACACACTAATAGGAAATCAGAATCAGAACATGAATTCAAAACTCAGTCATATGTGTTACTCCAGCAACAGTTGACTGAATGACTGGTTAAGGCAGTGCTCTTTTGTTTTTACCAAAGTTTCATGGGTGGGAAATGGGAGAACCCCCAAGCATCAGAGCCATATGCAACTGCATCTCAAACCACACATATATAAAGGCAATGTGTTCTGTTTCAAAAAAGGCTTCACACCTGTTTCATAGATGAGCTAACAGCATCTCAAAGGGATTTTAGTTACTTTGCTTATTTTCATTCAGCACTGAAGTGCAGGAGGAGAGGAGCTCTTATTTATGACTTGATGAATAGTGGGGGATGATGGGTGTGTGAGGGACAGTGTCTTATCCTATTATATCAGTTATTTTCTTTCTTTTTTCTAATTCTCATTTTGGGTTTGAAAATTTCTAGAGAAAAAGTTAGTTTAAACAATATCTTAAAAGTAAAGAAAATTAATGACTGAAGTGTAAAACTACAAATATGATCTCTTTTTATGCTCTAAAATACACTAGATCACTTATAAAAATTAAAAAGAAATGGGATTATTTACTGCTAGCTTAATTTTTGAAATTACTAGTTCATGTATGTACAATTAAAAGATATTTTAATATTATGTATGTTCCTTGAGGTAGGTTTTCGAGGATTTTCATTTCAACGATGTGTTTATTGAATAAGTTATCATTATATCTAATTTTGTAATTAAAATTTTGTATTGTAATTTTTAATATTTTATGATGTATATTCAAGATAAGGGTGTGTTCTGGACTATACTGCATAATTATTAGTCAGATTTTTACCCTTCAAGAGCAAGGCTGGTGCTAAAGGTTTTTTTTTTTTTTTTTTTTCATATTGCTATCTTTAAAAAAAAATGTTTTATGCCCTAAATTTAAATGTAGGAGTGTAAAAACCACCAAAGTTATTTTTTTGTGTGATAAAATGCATCTTTTAGATCAGAAATATAAAAAAAATGGGGAGATTATTTACTACCCTCTTGGAGATATCTCATTTTAAGTAAAGCTCTATACTTGGTTAAAAAAAACACTAAATTGTACTTCAGGAATTTTTCATATTTTTTTATAGATACCTACTTAGAAAATTATATTTTTTCTATAACTCTTGCATAATCAGGTACATTGAAAAAAAAAATTCATCAATATTGGTTGGTAAATATGGAAGTTATGATTTATTTTCTGCATAAACGCGAATTGGTTTTCCTGCGCGCCATCGGCAAAAATCGTGAAATTTCAAAAACTTTGACCCTCCATAAAATTTAAACCATTTGAGATAGAGCAAAAAAATTTTGCATTCTTTCTCAACTCTATAAAAGGAACAATTATGCCAAGTTTCGGCAAAATCTGAGACTATGGATGTCAAAATCTCATTTTTTGGGTTGATTTGACGTGGAATGACCCTAAAGCTAGGTTGGATCTGCAAGAATGCGTAAACAGAGAAGTTGCACATTCTAGCTAATCCAACCTAGTTCATAATAAAGTGGTACATTTCCACTTCCAGACCATCCATTATCTCTCCGTGGTCTTACTTGTCTTACTTTTTAGGAAATAATCTTATTCGTGTGATTTTTCTCTAAATATTTATCAATAGCCCATTGACAGTTTGGAACACGCTGTTTTGAAATACACACAGCCTAGTCACCGGATACCTTCCAACACCATTTATATAAATCTTATGGAGTCACAATAAGCCATATTTCATTTATATAAACCTTTTGAGTACTTACAAATAATGCTAAAAGACGAATTTCAAATGTGTTAAATGCGAACATAATAGCTTGATTCTCACAAAAATAGAAAGTGCTACATCAGCTAAAAAATAAACCATGAAGTTGTAAGTAAAAATTGAAATGAATTTAATAGTTGCAATATTTGCTTCATTGAAGAATCTTTTAATTTAGTTTCTTTAACATGTCATGCAACTGTTTTCCGAAAAAAAGATCAAGGAAGCTGAAGTTAAAATCCTAAACAAGAAATGTCACGTGTAGAATCTGTCCATTCTCCACTCATCCCCTTATCTAGAGTGGACATTTAAAAGGCTTTTGATAAAATACAAAAGCAAGCAGGATTCAGAATCTTGCTTCGGAAATATATAGAAAACTCACTAATGTTTCAAAATGCTATGAATAAAATATATTTCTGAATTTGGCATTAAATTAATAATGTATAAAACAAAAATCATTACCAGTTAACCAAACTTCTATGTAAATATCAAAAGTACAATACACTAATAACGGTCACAGTTAAGGTTACCTTGAAATATTTGGTGGAATTTTTATGAGAAACAGGAATATTCTCTTAATTTTATCACTGGCACTAGATGGCGCTTTAAAAAAATGTTGTTCGAAAACAAACAATAATCTTTTTTGATATTATTCGTTTTTGAAACTTATAAACTGAGAGGGGCTCAAAATACAAAACAGTTTCATGCCGAATTCTAATTTGATGTTTTACGCTATGACGAATCGCGATAAGTGTGTGGCGTTTAGCATACATCCGAGAGCACATAGCCCAACTTTGCCCCCGAGCCGTCAAGTCATTTTAGCACAGTGGATAAAGCACTCGATAAACAACATATATGTGGGTAGGTAGGGGCAACTTTTTATCAACTTAGTAAATTGAATTTCGAAAAAAAATTTTTTTCGATACACCCTAACTAGAGAGGCAAAAAACCCACCATTTTCGAGAGTGGGGAAAAAACCCGGGAATTTTGGGGAATAAACCCGGAATTTTGGGGAACATTGGGAATTTTGAATGTAAACAAACATTGCAATCTTTCATAGTTGTTATGCCTACTATATGAGTAAGAAATAAAACTGAATTGTTAATTGAACAGTTTATTTCAAAAATCAATCAAGAGACAAGCTCTAAAACTCATTAACTCTTATTTTACAAATTTTCTACAAAGGTTCAACATCCGAAACTCAAATGTTCATATTTAGATATTGCTTTCAGTAAAGTGTTGTAGTCGTGATTGATTAATTTAATGAGATGCCATAAATGTTTTTATGAAATTATAAAATTTGTCTTTTGACTGGTTTCTGAAATAAATAATTCAATTGATATATATAAAACTTTTAAAACAGTAGTATTATAACACAGTGTTACTTTCTTGGGAGCTTTAAAAGAAAAAAAAAAAGATGCTGAAATAAGTTTTTATTTTGATAAAACTACTCAGACAATTCAGTCTATTGCACAAAAGTCTAAGCTTCCAGTAGTTAATTAACAAAATTTAATTGATTTGAAAAACTTTAAAACAAAATTACTAAAAACTTTGAAAATTCCCGAAAATTCCCAAAACTCTTGGGAATTTTCAAAATTCCCTTCCCAAAAAACCTGGTTTTTTCCCGGGAATAAACTGGGTTTTTTCCACGCTTTGCATCTCTAACCCTAACCCACAAGTGAAACTAATAAAAGCGTATCAATAATGCAGGAACGAACGATCGGAAACCGGAAACTGGCCAGATAGGGAAATTATGTCTCAAAAAGATGGAAACGGTGGGGGGGGGGGGGTATCAGTGGAAGTTTTCCGGGAAAAAATATTGAATGTGAAACCGATTTTTTGCGGGTAGTACGAAGGGCTGCCGGAAAGAATTTTGGAAGTTCAAGTAAAATTTTATACATTTTGTTAAGATAAGGAAAGGGGTAGGTTTGAGCTCCCTCCCAGACTTTTTCAAAATTGAAGTTAAATTTAGTTTCTTTTTGGTTAGTGGAGATCGTAACTACTCTGGGAAACTTCCTGAAATTAAAAGTCTAATAAGCAGTTTTTAGTGTATCTTTGGTGACGTTGAGGGATTGAAGACTCAAAAGGGATCTCTTCCGAAATATTGGCACAGAGGCATAACTCAAAACATGTTTTGAAAGGATAGAGGAAAGAGGAAGGAAATTAAGTCCTCTCTTGATTTTTTTTTTTTTTTTCAAAACTGCTATCAAATTAGGCTATTTTGGGGAAGGAAGAGATTAGA
>JAXGGA010018294.1:0-22387 GCA_038373865.1 Uloborus plumipes
TTTTAAACTGACCAAAGGAAGCACAGAAGGCTATGGATGTTTATATACATCTTACGGCATACAACTGAGGCCTACCCTGAGTGATTCAAGTGTGCAGGAGCACATAACAGCTGGAATTGCCCTAAACTAAAATAGTGTCTCGTATGTAATCATGAGTATCAAGGTACAGCAGCAAGTGTCTCCTTCTCCAAAACCGCTCCTGCTCACCTTTCTCTCAAGACTGCGGCTGTTTGTATTTACTCATATTTCAACACGAATCTCTTTACAACGGGTACCGCTGCAAAATCAAATTCGGGAGATGAAAACATGCTTGACGAACTTTTTTTCCACTATTATAACTACTTCACCCAGAGAACTTTTCAAGAAATCTAAGTAGCCTAAAACTCGAAATCGATATGTCTTATCATCGCCGACTAAGAAAAATCCAAACAAACATGAAATGCAACTTCTATATCTATAAAAATGAGTGTATGTATATATGGGTGATTCTACAAAAATGGGCAAATTTATGTTCCATACTGATTGCTCTTTTTGTTTTTAATTTAATAAAAAACTATTTTGGGAATATTTTTATGCGTCTTTTGTTCTATAATTTCCGTTATCAACAATGTCAATATTTAATTATTATTCATTTTAAAAAAAGGATATTAGATTGAAATGTCATCCACATGCCCTGTCCCATTGGTTCAATTTTCACAATCAATGGAATATAGATTTAAAAAAAATAAGTGATTTTTTTTCCTCGAGTTTTTTATTTATAGATATGAATGTGTGCGAGATGTAAATCACAAAAAAAGCAAAATATAAGAAAATAATATCTCTAAAAATTAATCTAAACTTTGTCCCAGCGATTATCAGTCATCCACATGTCTAAAAAGTATAGATATTTTTCTCTGAAATGTTTTATTTCAAAATCTGGCAACACATCTTAAAATAAAGCATGGAACTTTGTTATTCCTGGCTAAGGATTAATTTTGCTGTTCTGCAATTACTTTTTGATAAAAAGCAAGCTAAACTCAACTTTTAAGGCAAGTGTTTTTTATCTTTGTCATTAACATGCCCCACAGAATGCATGTAAAATGTACATATAAATAAATTTTGATAATGAGTAATCCTAAGGCTTACATTTGTGGGTTCTAATTCGAAGGGAAGCCGAAAAATATTCAAATATGACTTTTTAAGAACACAATTACTTGTGTTTTGTCATTCACATGCCCTTTTTCTATTATCATTCACATGCCCCAATATAAGACACGTGGATAAATCAAAAGCCAAACTATGACAGTACAATGTTTAAAAATTATGTCTAACAGTTTACTGGTTACAAAATTTCATTAATATACCTATTGTGTTTGTGTTATTCACATACTTACTGTGTTATATTCACATATCCATTGTGTCATCCACATGTCCTTTTTATCATTCACATATGCTTTCAAAAAAATAAAAATCCAAAAATACAATAAAATACAAACATTTAAGCTCTGCTGATATTCTATTTTACTTATGTAACTTATCAAGTGCTTTGATGATTTTTTTCAGATTTTTAATTTTAAATTTTTTTTTCGAAATCTACATGTTAGAAATATTCCCGTATTTGTAGAATCACCCATATATAAACTTGTTCTCTATACAAATCCACAGTTTGCGTCAGATTTTCATCAATTTGACACAGAGGTTCCTTGATGCCCTAGAATTCTCATAGGCGGGGTCTTGAAATTTTAAAAAATCTAAAAAGCTCAAATTTAAATTTTTTGTCAAAAAATGACCCTTTTATAGGAATCTAGCCTATTTATATTGTAATCGAGATAGGCCTTTTAGTATTCAAATTGATGAAATTTAAGATTTTTAAATATTAGTATTTTCCAACAATGATTACGATTAAAGTAATGAATTTTCAATTTAAGGCTCACCTATTTCCTTTTAGCATTAAAATAAGTAAAAAACAATCATAATTCATGTGGACTTTATAAAAAGAACCACGAATTTGAATTTCAAATTTGCAATGCGACAACAGTTGCGTCTGTAATGGAGATAAGCCTTCAGAACGAGAAACAGATTTATTTCAGACAGATTTATTAGATTGAGTTATAATAATTTTTACTTTGTAGGTGGGAACAGTTAATAGAGAAATGTTAATATTTTGAATTTGGCGGGTGAATTTGATGCAATTTTTTCACTTCCATGTGCATATATTTCATGCCAGTGGACGCGGCAAAGCACAGACAACATTTCTCTTTAATTTTCACCTTTTGATAAGACTATTTTTCTGTAAACGTTTAACTTTCTGTAATATTTTAGTTTTTTTCAAAGTTTGTACCTAAGAGACTGATTGATGCAAATTATTTTATACCCATATGAATAGAACTCTTTCAAACTTATTTTCCCTGAATGCTATGTTGTATTAATAAGCACCCGGGCAACGCCGGGTATTAAGCTAGTTTAATATAAATAAATGATACATTGTTCATTGATGTGTTAAATAAATGATACATTGAACGAGCTTTCTTTAAAATTATTTTATTTGAAACATGGTAGACATGTTGATTTACTATTAACTTTGCTTATTACTTTTGAAACAGCAAATCGTTTCATTAAATCACTTCTTGTTGGATTTCTAAAATGAGAAGGATAAGTTGATCCATACATTGATAACAACTGTTTTTAAAAATTTTCTGGTTCCTTTAAACCCAGACGGAGGACCATTCAATTGCACAAAAACCCTTTTATCGTTTGTGCCCACTTCTTCATCACTCCCATCTTTCGATCGTAACCTATGTTTTCCCACAACATCAATTACAGACCCCCAAGTTTCACAGACTGCTTCAGAGACTGGAATTGACAAAGTAAAAATTAAAAACTTCAGAAAAGTAGGGATTTTTTTCTGTAGTTCATGCTTTGCAATTTTAAAAAGGTGTTTCATATCTGGTGCATCACCTTCCACAACAATTTTATGCACCCTACAAAACATCCATTCGCTGAAGATTTGGTATTCGAACCACAGAGTTTTTCTTACATCAACAGCGGACTCCACAAAAGGAAAAAAATTTAAAATTTCATTGAAACTCTCTTGAGTAGTCTGTGGGCCGAAGGCAGAAAAGATGCTTAGAAACATGGTTTCGTTTGCCAACTTCGGGGACTACGAAATGTGATATTTTTCTGAATCCTTAGAGTCTACAGATGAAAAAAACACAATGTTCCCGAAAAAATATTGTCTCATTAGTTTTTTACAGGCCATTAAAGATAGATGGCAAGTGTCTGTCTCTGCCTATATATTTATATGTACATATAGATGGATATATAGATACTGTTTGATATTCTTTTCGGCGACCTTCCTCGAATTCGCGCATGCGTCAGGTCTCAACCGATTTTATGAAACAGGGGGTGATTGTGATAAGAGAGATATGGAATGATAAGGGATTTTTCTTTCTTTTGTTTTGTTTTGGTTTTCGTTACATTCGTATATTTGAGGTGTTGATTTGTGTTGGTGTTTTTTTTTTTCTCTTCCTTATCATTTCTATAAAAATAAAATAATATCGGAGTACGTGGAAATGCTGCTATCGTGCATTTTCGTAATCAAGCTGTCTCCCTTTTTAAAATAGAACCATTCAACGTTGCTTGACAAAAATAGAGAGTTTTTCCGAAATTTCTCGTTTTTTCACAATATACACCTGGAAAATTATTGAAAATTCGACAAATATGTGTAGAAACACTGTTATACGAAGTTTGTTTAGCTTGAATTTTTTTTAAACCAATTTTTCCCACCATTTCCGCGATTTTTCGAAAAACCCAAAATTTGCTTCCCCCCCCCCTTTAGTTCACCCCCCAGGGTCGGGGACTTTCAGTATATATTAACTTACTAACTACCCCTAATAATATTCTGTAGTCAAATACTCTCGCATATTCCATGCATTCTATAATGTATTCATTGACTGGATTATATAGGGCCATTAACGAAACAACGAGATTAAGAACAAGCGGAAATGTGGATTGATACATTTTTGTGATTTTCTTAGTAACTGAATCACAAAAGACGTGAAGTAAGTATATTATGACTTATTAATATATTTTGCAACATAAAATCGTATGAAAAAGAAAAACTAGCGTAGAAAACCTGTTTATTGAAATTTTAAATTGCAAATATTTTGTGCAACAGCGCCACCTAGAGACAATTTTTGTTGTGAATGAGCCAACAGGCTAAGGAATATAGTCCCTATTTCAGTTACTAATTAAAACTTAATGAGACAAGGTCTGCTTGGGAACATTGGATTTTTCGATTGAGTACATCACTATTAGTTGATTTCAAGCAAGTTCCCGTAGTCCCTAAAATTGGTAAACGAACTTGAACGATATCGGTGCTTGGCCCACAGACTATAGGTCCTGTCATGATCTTAATGGTTTCATTTAAAAATTTAAATTACATTTATTAAAGCACATCATAAAATATGCATTACTTTTAAAAGCTCAAAATTGACGGAAAAAGTCACAAATCATATTTGGCGACGATTGACGTCGTTCAAAACACTTATTCGTGGTAACAAATCAGTCCCTTATATACAAGGGCGGATCCAGAAATGTTCCAAGGGAGGGGCGATTGAGTTTTTTTTCTTACTTGCCCATTTTTTTCTCCATGCACCCTTGTTAACACATGTTGGTTACAAATGTTTTGGTCTTCCATTTCGAAAAATTTCCAGATCAGAGCTCCGAATCCTCACCCTTTCTCTTAATATCATCAAAAATCAACTAAAACTGCCTTTTTTGAACTTCAAAATCTAAGAACCGCTGTGGAAGAGTCCCTCAAGGGAGGAGCGATCGCCCCCATCGCCCCTCCCTTGTATCCGCCCTTGCTTATATATCCTATATGTATTTACACAAGCTATTTCAAATTTTTCCAGGGGAGCGGGGGCAAACACTGCATACACAATGTAAATTGCACCAAAAATGACAAAAACCACGCCCGCTTACATGTAAATTGATTTTTCAAAGCCGGGAAGAAGAGGAATTGCCTACCCCCCCCCCCCTCCCCCAAATGACGGGCCTGTGATTTTATAACTATTGGTTTTCTGAAAAACAGTAATAGTTAATTTATGTTCTAGAAACAAAGCAGCAACAAAAAATGTCTAAACTGGTTCTTATTTAATCTCTATATCTCCTACACTAACTCCTTTCACGACTGCAAGTTATGTAGCAAAAACAATAAACACTCAATTTTATAGGATTTAATTAAAATTTTGAAAAATCAAACGTTATTCAAAATAGCAGCGTAAAAAACGCAATATTACCGTATTTTTCGCCGTGTAAGACACACCCAATTTTAAATTAAATCCCCCAATTTTAATTAATCTTAAATTTATGCCGTAAGGGCGCTTTTCCACTTGACGACACGACAACGACGAAAGTCGGACAGTAATACTGCAACGATAAGCACGGTGTCGTGCCGTCTATAGCACTGCTTTTCCATTCAAACGATATCGTTTCTCCGAACGGGTTATTTTCCACCGCATTTCATTTCGAAGCAGCACTGTGTTCGCACGTATATTATTATGGCTGCTCAATTTAACAGATTACAACTACTATATTTGCTTTACCTCCGGAGAAAAAGAAAACAAATTAAGAAACGATATTGGGTGCACGATATTTTTAAAGAAAGGTACATTGTAAGCGAGATATTGTAGTTAGGTGATTTTAAATATTTTTACTAAATTTACAAAGCATAGTAAAAAGTTAAAATCTGGACAAGGTTATTTAACACAAGTAGCTTAATCTAAAGTGTATAATATATTTAAAGCAACGAACAATGCTCTTTGAACTTACCTGTCTCTTTCTTTTCTGTAGAAGATTTGCCGTCATATTCCTCATCTAAAAATCTGAAAACTTCTTCCAAGACTTTATCCCTGTGAACTTCGTTTTTGAATAAAATATTTCGCTTATCCCATAGACACGGTTGCTTCTCAATTAATTCGCACAAAACATTCACGTCAAACTTGAATGCCATGACTACTGTGTACTTATCGAAGAAAGTTTAGAATGAAAATTTAATCTTTTTTGAAGCATTAAAAATCGTCTGCGCTACAATTAATGAAACAAAATACCAAATAAAACTGTTTTATTGCTACATCGTTTGTTTATCGTCTGCAAATTGAAGCTTATAGTTATTAACACAGAGATGTTGAATTTAAACGCCATTGCTATAGTTCGAAGAAAATAAACAGATGGATGGATATCGTCCCGATTTTAAAGGCGAGACGGATGCCATCCGACACGAATGGGACGACAAACGACAGCGTTCGGTCGGAGACGGCACAATCGTCCTGGAATCGAGAGATGGAAAAGCGCATAGCATATTTTAATGCATTTTGCGTGCTCCAATGTCGGATGACGACAATCGCTTACGATTTATCGTTGCCGTGTCGGTAAGTGGAAAAGCGTCCTATAAGACGATGCGTCCTTTACGGCAAAAAATACGGTATACAACAATGTCGTTCCACTAAAAGTTGCTCTTTGTGAAACATCGCCAAAAGGGGATATCAAGCCATAAAAACAGCGACGCGAAACGAAACCACGCGAACTGGCGCTCTTTGTTCAAAAATAAAAAATGGAGGGCATCCGTTTTCCCACAAGGGGGAGGAGCTTGTGTGCACGACTGAAGTTGGGATCTCATTCTGTTTGCCAAACTGGCGATAAAGTTCCCTTTCTGGAAAAGGTAATAAGAACGGTGGGAAGGACCAATCAGGGGGGTTCAAGTTAGTTAAAGTTATGGCTGCATTTCCGTACATTGATGTAAAAATGTTTTGAAAGATTTTGGTGCTGGTTTCAACTCGTTTAACCGTAACCTTTTGTTTGTTTACGTCTAATAATTTTGAATTGTATAGTTCATATTTTGTTTTCATGGTCGACTCTTTCGAAAAATGCTCTCTCTCACTATTTTTGTAATTTAAATGAAGCATTTTCAGATATAAACTGTGTTTTTAAAGCATATTGTGAAATATATTTAGAATTTCTTATGTTGCTTAGTTACTCTTTGCGTACTTGATGATCGATACATGTTTGATTTTGTGCATGAAAACAACTTCAAAATCAAGACTTTGCGACACTAAATCAATTCATAGGTAATTTTAAAACTCCATTAACAAGAAGAAATGACTTTTTTTTTACAGTACTTAGGAAATAAATTAATATGTTTACACATTAAAGATTAAAAGAAGTACATTTTGTATGTTAATCAAACATGGGTGAATCGCACTTTCTTGTTAGAGGAGAACATTTTTTCAATTGATAATTATTTCAAAATGTGAAGGTTGGAATAAATACGTTTTCAGTTATCTGGAAAAAAAAATTAGGAATGTGTAATTACAAATCCCTAAACGTTTCATGATATTCCTTGAACAAAAATAAAGACATTTAAGTATGAAAATTTTCAAAGCAGAATTTTTTAACCTACAAACAGGGGCATCATTTCAAGTTTTTCCAAGGGGGGGGGGAGCAAAGGGTAAAAACACAATACGATTTCACCAGAAAACAACAAAAACCACACCCACTTATATGAAAATCAGTGGCGTATATAGGTTTTTATTTCGGAGGGGGCCCATATAATCAAGCTTAGCCCCCCCCCCCCAGCTTTCTATTTTTTTTTCGTTATTACTGTAAAACAGGTAGAAATTTTCAAATTGAATTAAATATCGTAATTTTTAGAAAATATAGAAAATTACGAAGTTTTAGATTCCCTCCAAAACTTTTTTCAAAATTGAAATTATTTATGCTACCTTTGATGATGTTGGAGGATCAAAACTCCTCTGGGAAACTTACTGAAACTTAAATTCTAAACATGCAATTTCTGGCTATCTTTAGTGACGTTAAAGGAATTGAGAAGACTCGGGGCATCTCTTCTGAAATATTTTGCCACTGAAGCGCAATTCAGGATATATTTCTTCATGCGATCCGTTATAATTCGAGATTCAAAACGTCGAACTACGTAGGAACCGCGTCGAACTATATTTTTGTGCTACTAGGGTGATAGAGTAAAATAAAAGAAGATGAGTTTTTTTTTTTTTTCAACTGAAGTCTCATTTAAGATATCTTTGGGAAGTAAAAGTTCAAAGACCCTCCCCTGAAAGATATTCGATATATAGATGCGCAATTTCGCGTTCTCTTTGGAGACGTTAAGAGACAAAAAGTGGTTAGTTATCTCCCTCCGAAAATTTTCAAAATTGAAACCTTAAGCCATCGTTACTTTAGACCATCTTTGGTAGTAACGTTAGCAAGGACTCTCTCCCGAAATTAATGTTTTCAAAATATTTTTGGTTATCTTTAATACCTTTCGGTACAGTTTTTGACAATCTCCTAATTCACGGACACGTACATTTACAATTGCAAATGTGCTGAAACGGCGGCATAAAATTATGCAATTTGGGGGGGGGGTGTATGGGGGGCCCGGCATTAAAATTGGTACCGCGCCCCATCGCTGGTAGCGGCGGCCCTGGTCGTAGATGCACACTTCCAATTACAAAAATGCTCAAAATGATTTGAAGGGTTAAGATATTGAAAGCATGAAGCAAAAAAAATGTTTAAAAAAATTAAAAAATGAATTTTTTATAGGGTCCCTTTACTTATATTTAGGGAAATCAAGAGCATAAAAAAATAATTCTAACACAAAAAAATTGACATTTGCACCATATTACAATAGCTGTCAAAACAGCTTTTGGGGGAGAATGTATAGGATGGCGGTCCAAAGCGCTTCGGCAAAATGATAAGCAAGCATTCCCATCTGTATTTTTTTATGCGCACCCTCAAAACTTTGAACTCAAACAGCTCTTCGAGTTATAATCGCACATATTTCAAACTTTTTGTTTTCGAACCATGTAAGGAAAAATGTAAACATTCAATTTTGTTGCCACTGGTTATTTCTACTTTAAAAATAAGAGTAAATATTCGTGAACGAGAAGTGACATGTGTTTTTGTAAACACCTTTTTAATCGCTTTTTATTCGCCGGGAAAAATAGAAAACTTTGAAAATAAACTATAATCTTTTGTCCATGATTACTATGCATACTGAAGATTAAGCTATGGTGAATCAGAAAGTTTTAAAGAGCTTGGATTTTGAGAAAAAAAATATTTTTCTTAATGCATTGGGGAAGGCCCTGCATCGTCTGCTAAGCTATCGGCCGTATTGGCGTGGGCGTGGTTTGAAAATTTACGTGTCATTCGCGTAAATTTCTATTATGCTGAGACTCTAGTAATTACTTCTATTACTTTGCACTAAAAGATATTTATTTCGGAGAATCATAGCGTAATTGGATTCGGGTTAATAAAGAGCAAATGAGCAAAATAATCGTTTTAAAATAGATTATATGTATGAAATGGACTTTCTCTCGCGAAACTCAGCTTTAACTTGCAAATTTTTTCTCAAATAAACTGACGTCCTCAATTTCTGCTTCGATAAATTTGCTTAAAGGCTAATTTTTTTCGTTCGGCAATTTTTCAATGCGATTTTAATGAAATGAATGTTTGTATGCTTTGTATTATACAAATCAAAATAAATAAGTGCACAATTATTGTGGATTTAATACCAAAGTGTATTTGGGGGGGGGCATTACGCCCCCCCCTCCCGACTTTGGGAAAAAAATGTATTTTCATATAAGTGGGAGTGGTTTTTGTTGTTTTCGAGGAAATTTGCTTTGAGTTTACACCCTTTTAACCCCCACCCCTGGAAAAATTGGAAATGAAGGGCGACAAGGTGTATAGATTTCGAGGTAACTCCCCTACCCCCATCCCTGCATTTTCTAAGCATACTTTTCCGTAGTTTATAATTTTTAAAAAAAATGAAAATTGCGATGCAATCATTTTAACTCCTATATTTACTAATAACCAGCGGGTGACCGAGCTCCGCTCGAGGAAAACAGGTGTCGAAGCTAACTCGAAGATTTAAATTTTCAATTGTGATTTATCAAAACATTACATGCCATAAGAAAATTTGTGAAACCATTGGTGAAAAGATAACCGGTTAAAGTGCACCATTGTAAACTATTCTAAACAAAGTTAGAGTTTGGAAAGGGCACTATTCAAAACAAAGATTAAGTTTAAAAAGTCATAGGAAATAAAATGTAACTGATAATAAAAAAAAACTATACAATTAAAGAAATGGTAGAAAGTGCGCAGTGTAAAGATTGAAGTGTGTTGAAGTTCAATATTGACAAATTTATTTAGAAAAACCAAACCTCGTGATTCCTCGTGGCCAAAAACCCCAAACCCCCAAGTTTACCGGAGTTAATTAATTCTGGGGCGATTTTCGACTTGGCAACCATTCCTCGTATTACCCCTAACATGTACCAGGGGACCGAGCCCGCTCGGTTAAAAAAAAGAGGTTTGTAAACTCGCGTTTTTTTCTAAAGTGCGAAGTACTTATTAAGATAAACTTGAAAAGCATTTTTGAGCCTTTGGTTGCAATTACGTATTCAAAACAGCCGCAATTTATTTTAAAAAACACAACCCTATTTAATCTATGCTCACCGTAAAATCACACCTAATTTCATTTCACTGGCGCCGAAGGCGCGAGAGGGGTTGATGAGAATGGAAGCAGAGTCCCTGTTCTCCAGTACGCATTTGGTTCCAGTTGGTTTTGACTTTCACTTCACTTCACACTCCAGGTTCCCCCCCCCCCCAGTACATACCACAACTCGATTTTTAACCAGGATGGGGCCCTGAAGAACGCTCTGTTCATTTTTAAGACAGGCGCAAGGACCGAGCAAACCCTTGGCCCAGCACACCCCAGAGGTTTCGTTTCACTTGGAGGATTTTGTGACCACCAACATTTTTAACGTCCCCCAGCAACCATTAATGAATGTGGACCTTTGATCGGCGGCTATATGATCGACCCGAGACCCTCCAGTTACGAGTCCGACGACTAACCGATTGGACAACCGCGGCCTCAGGCCCCTATATAAACGAGCCGACGACGCATCAAGATTACCACTCAGGATCCAGCCGCGTGTGTGAGGATTGTCTTTTCTGGCCAGTTATCGATTTTTGGTAACTTTTTACGTAAATTAACAAAGCTTGGCAATCTCCCGAAACTTTGCTCTGGTAACCCGAATTCCTCAACAACGAAAAATGAAAGTGAAAATTAATAAGTTGGATCCAAAGTGGTGAAACTTAAGTTTGATGCGTCGGCCTGTCTATATAGCGGCTCTACCGCTGCCCATACCCAATTTTAACTTTATTTTGATCGATCTCTTTTAAATTTTAAAAACAATAACAATCCTAACATGTTGCCAAAAATAATTTGCCAAATACCATAAACATATAAATTTACGCTGATGTGATTAAATATGAAATCCATTGTTGAAACGTTGTTGCTAAGAAACAGCAACAATAAGGGCCATGCTCCACATCGACGTAAAGCAGAAAAATTAGGCAGAAGCGTAAAATGTATTCAATGTGTACCTATGGAAGTACCGATTTCGTTCTGCCTCAGTTCGTCGCGTTTACGCTGATGTGGAGCATGCCTAAGAGTAATCATAAAGAAATGGCGTAGTAAGAATCTCTCAACTTTCATGAATCCTATCTGTAACTCCGAACTGTTCGACCGTAGCGCTTCAAAACCGACGCCAATCGATTCCCCGTGGCCAAAAACCCCAGACCCCCAAGTTTACCGGAGTTTATTAATTCTTGGGCGATTTTCGACTTGGCAAACATCTCTCGTATTATAGTATAGGATTACTTTTATGACCTCCACTCTTTACCAGTTAAGTAAATTCTGGCTGCAAATTTTTTTTCAAATCCAAACTGTTTTATATGTTCAACATGAAAAAATTATATGGTGCAAAATGTATTGAAAATTGCTTAGGAGCTGTTCATAAAGCTCGCTTTTTCCCAATATTTTAAACCCCCTTTGAAACAAAGTCACAGTTCTCTTTAACCTTTACCCCTTTGTCACATGTCACACTACTTTTCAGAAACATATTTCTATAAAATATGCAATGTCACACTTCTTGTGACCCCACATTCCTTCTTGTCACTAACTATCACAATTTCATGAAACCCTTACCTCCCCCAAAATGTTACTTCATTTGTGAATAACGCCACATTTTCAAGAGTTTTGTGACACATAACATACCAAAAGGTTTTAATGTTACAAAATACCATCATAATACCTAGCATTAGCCGGCATGCCGCAAAATTTGTGTGTTCTATACTTTATATTATACAAATCAAAATAAGTAAGTGCATAATTTCTGTGAATTTAATACCTAAGTATATTGGGGGGGGGGGGGGGATCAATACCCCCTCACTCGGCTTTGTGAAATCAATGTATTTTCTTATAAGTGGGAGTGGTTTTTGTTGTTTTCGAAGAAAGTTGCTTGGAGTTTAAACCCTTTTGACCCCCCGCCCCTGGAAAAATTTGAAATGAATTGCCTGCTACAAGACGTACAGAATTCAAGATATAGAATTCATGTTACAAAATACGATCATATTACTTAGCATTAGCTGTCATGCTGCAAAATTTGTGTGTCACCAGATTTTCAATAACCCTTGCCTGGACCTTTCCGGCATGCCAGAAAAACCAAGGTAAGAAAAAAGTAATTTAATACGATAACAAATGCATATTCAACTTAAAAAATTATATAAGTTCTACACCGGAGTCCTAAGCACATAAGTCTTATCTGCACAAGTTTTACAACCACAATTGAATTATTGTCAGCTGATAATTCTTTGTAACATATATACGTATAACCTAAATACCTTGTTTTATGGTGCTTTGTAAATAAGAAATATTGAAATAAAATTTCTGAAAAAGTAGCATCTAAATGAAATACATGGCGAAATAAAACTTTAAAAAATGATTTCTCATTTTGAGCTCAGCTGCAGATTCACCTTTTCTGCTTCGCACAACAGAATAGATCATTTTAAAAGAACTGTTGGCCCTGCTTAAACGAAATCTGTCGATTTCAAGAAATATTATTTGATTAAGCGGGATATTTGTTTAAGCAGTGATCTTTAACATTACATCTATGGTATTGGTTTCTGGATGTTTTATTCGTATCAGCGGGAATTCGTTTATCCGTTACCCGATTCAGCGGAGAAAACAGTATTATATTAAACAGTTTAATTTTTTCAAAATATTAATAAACTATAGCAAGATATCAAACCACCAGGATTTTTTTTATCTAGGAAACTTGCAATTTATTGGTTTGTTTTTGAGAAAGAGGTTACTTTGAGAGTTTAATATAATTTTTTCTAGCACTGGTTTGCTTTGCGGTTGAAACTGAGAGTAGAAATTTACTTTGATTTTGTTGCAAAATTAATCTTGAACTATCCCACATGCCGAAAAATGAGAATTTCCAGGCTGCTGGTCAACCTCACTTTTTCCGGCATGCCGGCTAACGCGGGGTAATATGATACATAATAGATGACGCATTATTCATCCTTGTAGCGACAACATTTTTTCTAAGGAATGTCAGATTTATTCGTCACCTCTTTTATATGAAGAAATACTTTTGCAGGGGATATTTTCAATCATCAGATCACTTAATGGTGTTTCCCCCTCTGTTTTTCCAAAATATTAGTCGGTAAACAGTGGACAATTGTATTAGGTTGGTGCGTATGAAATGTCGGATTCTCTTTACATGCGGACGTTTGTCTCCCTGTTTTCGTTATACTTTTGTCTTTGGCATAACCACATTCATAGTCGTATTGTCCATTGCCAGAGGCTCATTTCAGCAAAATAGGTTTTCTCGAAGGTCTTCCCTTTTGTTATTTCTTTTGAGTTTATTGCCGATATGAATTCTGCCGACATTCGCGTCATTTTCTTATATGAGTACAAACTTGGTAATAGTGCTGCAAAAGCTGCACGCAACATAAACCAAGCGTTTGGGGAGAATACGGTTAACGATCGGAAAGTGCAGCGTTGGTTCGAAAAATTTCGCACTGGCGATTTTTCACTGCAAAATGAGCCGCATGGAAGACCCAAAACGTCTGTAAAGAATGATGACCTGAAGGCTCTAGTGAAAGCGGATCCAGCCGTATCCACGAGGGAACTTGCTATCAGGATGAAAGTTGACCATACAACGATATTGAGACACCTTTCTGAGATTGGCAAGGTTAAGAAGATGGACAAGTAGGTACCGCACGCACTGACAGAGCGAAATAAGCTGGATCGGTTAAACGTATGCTCATCATTGCTAACCCGATTTCACTGGAATATGAAGTTTTGCAGCATCCACCATATTTACCGGATCTCTCGCCGACCGATTTTCATTTTTTCAAGCATTTAGAGCTGTTTTTAAGCGGCAAACACTATGAAAATGTAGACAGTCAAAAAAACTCGATATCAGAGTTTATTAATTCTAAAGACCAAAATTTTTTTAAGACAGGCATCTACGCTTTAAAATCTCGTTGGGAGAAGTGTATTGAAGTGAATGGAGCATACTTTGATTGAATAAACCAAAAAAAAAAAACTTTTAGTTCGAAACCGTTTTTGAGAAAATATGTAAGGTGCTCAGAAAAGGTCTCTGTCTCATTTATTTTGTGGCAAAAAAGACACTGTATAGGCCAATTACAAATTTGCGGGGGAAAACAATCGGCTGATGATACAGCAGCAGCATGTTTTCCTGGTGAATTGAATCGAAAAATTGTTGAGCTAGACTTGGTAGATGAGCAAATCTATAATGCTGATGAAGCTGCGCACAACTAGAAAATGCTTCCAGATAAAACTCAAGATTTCAAGGCGAATAAAGGAATTTTTATGTATGTGTATGTATAATTTACTTGCATGCTGGATAGAAAACTATTTTTAATGACCTCCGTTATATCGCGCTTTTTTCTTGTCCCCCGAAAAACGCGATATAACGAGGGGTTACTGTATTTCCTGATTTCTCAATAACAGTTGGAATGATTGAAAATTTACTTGGATTAACTAGGCAATATTTTTTTAACTGACACATTATGAACAATTAAAGAAACCTTATGTGATTTCTTTTTTAAAAGTGCATTTTTAACATATGGAAAAAGAGATAAAGCCTTGCGTTGAACATATGTGGAAGGGGATATTAAAATTTACAACCATAGCCAAAATCGTGAGACACCTTTTCTTAAACACTTACATATTCATTACAGTATCATCTCATCAAAATGATTATACAATTCACAATTATTTTGAATTATGCGTTAGTGGTACTTGTATTTTGAAATTGTATGCAAATCAGAAATGCGAGTTGATGTAAATAAGTCTTTTTTTTCACAAATGTATTTTCAGTATTTGTTTTATTTTACTTAACATCAGTTTCTTATTCAGCGGATGAGATTTTTTAGAAGTGATTTTTTACAATTCTATACAAACTTAATAAATTTTCATGTATTGTGTATGTAAATGCTTGTGGGTCATTCATGGTGTTAGACAAGCGAGTTGCTAAATATTTCCCGATTTCTCAATAAAAGTTAAAATGATTCAAAATTTATTTGGATAAACTAGGCAATATTTTTTTCTTTACTGACACATCTATGAAGAATTAAAGAAACTGTTTGCCATTTCTTTTTTAAAAGTGCATTTTTAACATATGGAAAAAGAGATAAAGCATGCATCTATGCATAGCTGCATTGTTATGTGAAGAAATTCTGTAAATTTTTAGCTTGCTATAAACAACTCGTTAAATATTACACAGAGGCAGAATGTGGTTGAGTGAAAAGAGATTCAGCCTTGACAGGTTGATAAGGTGATCTGCCTGCTCATTTCCGATGTGTCACAATGATTTGAAATCCATCTGAAGGCCACACTTTCCCCGCTGAAATGGACATTTTAGATTTTTATCACTTTAAAGGTGACACGTAGGTGACAAAACAGCTACTTCTTAATCAATGGAGTCCCTTCACGCAACGTCACAGGTCGCGTTAGGTCACGTGTCAACTAGGAAGCCGATGTAAGCAACGGGGATGAAGCGTTGAAAGCATTATTGAAGAACCGTTCTTTTTCTTAACAAAATGTGTTGCTTGTGGATGCACTAAGGTTGCAACTGAAGTCAATTGCAAGGAGAAGTTATTTTTCATATTTCTTCATGTAAATAAAGATCATTTCAAAGTTTTGTTCATAAAAATAAAATGAGAAAACTTACGGCCAAAAAACATTGTTTTTTGCAGATGACTTCGATGAAGAATGAAAAATTTCACCAAAAGATTACTAATAAAACAAGGCGCGATCTGTACAAAATTATTTTTTAAGAAAGAAGAAAAGGAGAGCTTTAAAGTGTTTAAATGCTTCATCAAGTCAAAGTGCTGTTTTTTTTTTGGAAAATTAAATTGTTTACCCAAATGTTTTCATAAATTTTACATAACATTGAAATATATGAAATCCCCAGCTAATGCAAATCAACCAACGAAGCTCTACAGATAAGTTGTAGATTAATACAGTTGTTATTTTTTTTTTTAAATGTCGATGTAAGTTTACAAAAGTTTCTTTTCTTCTTCTTGCAAAAAAAAAAAAAAGAAATCAGTATAGCATTTTAAATTCGTACAACTTCTCCTAACAGGTACATAAATATACAACGCAGAACAATAGAAGTTTTTCGAAAATTATATGGAAGAAAAAGTTCACGTAGTTTATTGTCTTTATTTATAACTATTATTATTTGTTATTATTTTTATATTAATTTAATTCTTTTAAATTTCATTAAAAAAGAGCATATTTCAGCCAAATCTTCATTTTACTACTTCCTTTACTATTTAAAATTTATAGATATAAACATGTAGCATAAATGAATTATTTGGTGTATATGAATATTTCTCTGGCCAATATTTAAAAGACCTGAGTCTTACTGTTGCTCTGTGGAGAAAATATACTTTAGTTAATATAAGTTGAAAAAAGAATATAAATCTTCTGTTTCAAAGAAAACTAATTATTTCAATTGTCATTTTGAATATTAATTTTGAAGCATTCATTTTGCTATTAACCACTCTAACAAAATATTTTTTTCTTGTAAAGCAATTACATGTTGAGAAACTGGAAATTTATTTAGCAATGTTTTCATCCCATTAATATGCTAACATTTTTCTCAGCAGTAACGTACATAGACCCCTCGCAAGATCTGTACATGTCCCCTCTCACCCCCCCCCTCTTTTTTTTCGATCAACAAAAAAAAAAAAAAAACGTGTAGTGCTATTTTTCCGAATTGCATGCCCGAAACTTGTGTGCCCCCCCCCCTCCCGTGCCGAAGGGCGCTATGTACTCTACTGTTTCTCTGTATACATATAATAAAAAGTTTTTAAAAGCACAAACCTGTTGTATATCGTTGAAAAAAAAATCTTTATTGAAGAATTCAAGAAGCAAATAGCTGAAAAATATACATATATTGCTAAAACGTACAGTTGTAATTTAATCAGAAATTATTGGTATTAATTAACAAAACGTTTACTGTTTTATCTAGTACTAGTTTATTACTAAGTATAAAATGCATTTGATTGAAAATTTTGGTAGCGTGAAACATCACTTAGATACCACTTAACATTTACACTATTTCATTGGATGGTACTTCTATGAATAAAATCTAAATATCCTTAGTTTCGTAATGGCAGAGTTAAAATTTCTTAAAAATATATTACATAAATATATGACTGAGTATATATTTAATGGTTCTACACTAGACAAAGAAAACAAATTATAAAGCTCATTTGATTAGTGAAAAAAAAGAAAGAAAAGAAAAGAAAGAAAGCAAAACAGAAGTTTCACATTACGTCCTATATTTTTTCTCACAAAACCATGGGTATTTTAATTGTATTTACACAATGTATTCACATACCAAATAATGTTTATAGAAATGCATATATTTTAGAAAAAGTCAATCTCAATTTTAGCAGAAAGTCATTTTACTATACAAGGAGAAATTTAAAATATGTATTCATTACAAAGAACATTTTTTAAAAATAAATTAAAAACAACTTTTTATGCTGTTTTTAGACTCTTAACTGACACTTACAATTTTTTTTTTCTAAAATTACCTCTCTCATGCTCATGCTAAAAAAAATTCAGAGAGAAATAAACTAATAACAAATATTACGAAGTAAAAAACATTAAAAGTCAACTCTAAATAAGAGATTAAAACTAAATCAATCTGACCTAAATCATAATTACAAAGATTAAACTAAACGTAAGTACTATATTATTAATTACAAAAATAACGTAAATAGCCAAAGCAAACTAATTTTGATCGGCCACCTCCAGTTAAAACTCAATACGAAAGCATGCTAACAGAGTAGCGATCCCAGCCGACACGTGACATCCACTGTGCGGCCCTCTAGCGGTGAATTGACTCCATTAGAAACATAATTTTGCATTCATGACTGTTTTCTAAGCTTCCAATTACAAATGATATAGTCGCTATGTACCGTCGAAATTATCACAATGCTTTTCAATCGGATATCTAACACTGAAAGTTCTCGCACCAGCATTTTTTCTTTCACATCTTCAGTTGAACCACTTGTGTACACATGAAACCTGTTTTCAGGAGGGTATTTTTTCTGTTCAGAAGCCAAAGCCGCATTTTTTAACTCACTTGAGAACAAAAAGTCGGAAGAAACAAACCCATGAGCTGGATTTGTTTACGCAGTAGCTTGGCACCCCGCCTTCTCGTTGCCCATAACAACGTCTATAGTAAAGATGGCAGCGATCCTGGCGGAAAAGTGAAATTTTATCGCCGTTTTTAGGTGTTGCCACACGTAGGAGATGTCTCTCCTGCTTCTATCTCCATGATAGTCACTTTGTGGGAATTGAATCAATTATCCAAAAATTTTATAAACGAACAACTAATCAGATTTTCTATTAGAATGTCTCTGGTTACTGCCGAAACCAAATGAATCGGCGACTCCGTTCGAACACAACCCATAAGTTTATTTCAACCACGTGTTAATTTTTAGGGTTTGTTTGATTTTTCATCGGATCAACATGGTCCAAAATTTTCAAAAGATTTGCAAAAATCATTTCAAAATATTAAAGATGACTTCATTTCATTTCACCGCTACAATTGTTGTTCAAATCAATTTTAAATGCGACATTTCAAACCAAGGCTGAACTCGATTTTTATCGGTCTTGTATCTAAAATTTCAAAGCTTTGTGGGGAAGGGGAGGGCGGGGGGCATCCGAACCTGATTCTTGTCTATTTTTTTTTTTTCAAACATGGCTTATAATAGCATTTTCTGGTATTTCAATTTTGGAAAATTCTGGGAGGAGAATCTGTGACCCATTCCCTTCCCTTCACATCCAAAGTTGGTTTACTATTGGGCTTCCAGGACTTAAATTTCGAAAATTTCAAGAGGGAAAATTCAATTTCGATTTCATTTTCCTGAGATTCCCTGTCAAACATTGTCCACTTCTCTAACGTCACCAGAAATGACCAACATATCGCACATCCAGAATGAAAGGGGCACATCTCAAAAAATGCATTTTTTGGAAATATGCTTAAATAGCTTACCTTAGTACACCTTACATGAGAAACCGACCCATTTTTTTCTAGTGTTAACAGTCGCTGCTAAAAAGCAACTTATGCCCTTATCATTCTCCAGATTCTGCCGATTGTGAAGGGAGAATTGAGTTTGAAAGGGGCACATCTTTGATAATCAGAGTTCGCCGAGCGGAATTGGTGCAAATTATGGCTAGTACTTTTTTTTAAACCAATTAAGAAAACCGTAATTTCGCTTTTTTTTGAAGTGACACTCGTTTTAATTGTTCGTTATTAAGTATAAATTGTTTGTGCACAAGTACTTTATGAAGGGTTCCTTTTTTTAGAATAAGAAGAATAGTATTATGTAACCTAGCGTCAAATCATTAGGAATTAAAATTTGATTTAATATCGCTCTGAAATGAAACAGCGATAGGAAGTATCAGTTGACAAAATGTTTCACATTTCAAATAAAATAAATGTATCTAAAAATCCTTAGAACAATTTTTTTCTTCGAGAAAACTTGCAATATTTTAATATACTAAAATTTCCTATATTTCATACAGTATACATTCTATCATTACAGCTAATTCAAAAAGAATGTATAAAAATATTTTTGGTAAAACTAAGCATCATGACTTCAGTGCATAATTAACCGTTTTAAATTCTACAGTCGAAAAATAAGTGAATCTAATTATTTTTTATTAGTTTTGTTTATCAGCTTCTATGCTTTTATATTTAAAAAAATTGCTATTAAATTGAAAACAGTAACGTATTACCTAATTTGTTGATTAAATACTTTTAGAACTATTTTATAACTCTACTACACAGAACCCTTTTTGTTAAATGTTTGTTAAAAGCTACAAACTTGAAAATAACTTTGTCACACATTTAGAATTACTATACCTATTTAAGTACAACGTTTAAACTACAAGCGAGGTCAATATTGAGAAATCAAAACACAAAAAAAAAAAAAAATCTGCAAACAATTTAGAGATACGTTATTTTTTTTAATAAATTTGAAATTCTTCGTATTATTTTTTCCCTTCGACTTTTTTGAATAGATCGTCTGCTTTGCGTTTAAACCTTCTGAAATGTTAAATCGAATCATTAATAAAGAAAGAAAACTATAATTGCTGTTGACTTTCTGCGCCCGTTTTGATCTAAATTCATACCCTGTTAAAGAGCGAAAATTAAAATTGGTAGTAGAATGTTTACATTCTGAATTTCGGTAAGACCAATTTTATAATGTGCTTAAAACTTAAATCTTGTCTAATTTATTATCAATAAAATTTATTTCTTCAATTTTAATGCTATCTGCTGGTTGTTTTTATTCAATGACTTTTAACATAGATACTGCTCTTTTAAACAATTGAAATTCAACGGAATTCTGTAACAACTAATCATTCCTGCGAAACTGAACTACAAAGATGGAAATACCAATTACTGTCTAACATTTTTTCGCGAAACCTCCGTTGAATCTGCGCACGCGCCAAGTCTCTTCTGACTCTCTCGAAATAGGGGGGAAATGCAACGAGGAAGTAGCAAGCGAACAAAAACTGAAGGCATTGGGAAGTGCGCATCCTAATCCTATCTCCCCTTTTACAAATGGAAGCGTGTTCGTGGCTGCCAGGCGCAAAATACGCAAACAGACAGTAGTTATTACTTTTTTACTTCCTTGTAAGTAGTACAGGAAGTAATGTTTTCTCGAAAAGATTTGCATTCAACTGCAGCCTAAATTTCTACTTTACTCATTCTCGAAGGAATGTCTTTTTTTTTTTTTGGCGCATCCGACCGTGCATACGTACGTACAAAAGTATAAGCAACTAAAATGCCCTTTTTTCCCATTATCGAGTTAATTATCACGAGTTGTCTCGTGATGCGTAGGAATCAGGTATAAATCAAAATCCCTACAAAAAGTAGTGTAAAATTTCGCCTGTAGAAAAGAGAAATTTTATGATTTTAAAGTTTAATTTAGGCCTTTTCGGATTTCGTAAAATTTCAGCCACTGTAAGTAATAATGTAAGTATTCCACTTAAAAGATTTTCTTGCAACTCTCAGCCCCCCCCCCTCTCGTAAGCAGAGTGAAAGAACCCTGGCGTGACATTCTGAGCATGAAAGGACCTACGTGCCAAATGTGGCTCAAATCCGTTGTAATTTTGGGATTTGTATGAAGAACCCCCCTTCCTTGGGGGGAGGCGGTTGCCCCCACTCGTGGATAAAAAAAAAGGCCCGATATAAATTGCACAAAACATGCATCATTAAAAAATGTAGGTTAAAATCATGACAAGAACTTCAAAAAAAAAAATTAAATGGTGTATAAACCGATGCCCGTAAGAATAGCTATTTTGAGATGTGCCCCTTTCATTCTCCACGAAAATGGAGAATGAAAGGGGCACTTCTCATTAATTACCGACTTATTTAAAATTGACCGGGAAACGCAGACCATAGTCACCTAGCAGAACCTTTAATCAACCAATCAATGAGAGTTTATCTAATTTCAATAGTTATTAGAGTCAGGGCAAGGATTTTAAAAAGTTTAAATTTTCAAATCGATTTTTCTCAAAACAGCTATTTTGAGATGTGCCCCTTTCATTCTGGATGTGCGATATGTGTGCTCTTCAGTAATAATCGTTATCTAATTTTAGAAACTGAATCCACTCTTTGTTTCCCCAACAAAGATCTATATAATTATGTTTTTAAAAAAATTGAGAGTTACCAAAACCTCATACCCCCCCCCCCTTTGTCAAGTCTATTGGACCTCACAATAGACGATAGTCATGTTTTATTATGAATTATACCATAATTCACTCGATTTTTCTATCTATTGCCCTTTTATGGGCACGGAATAGAGAGATAATTCTCGCAGAAACACTGGAAACAAACCAGATTTTACAAAAAAATGTCCTCGCTTTTGACGCAGAGAGTACATGGTGACTATTAGTTTAAGGAAGGGGTCAAGCCAATTA
>JAXGGA010018295.1:0-22383 GCA_038373865.1 Uloborus plumipes
AAGTAGAGCAGTTTTCTTGACCGGTTTACCTCTATAATTTTTCCCGTGCAGATAGTTGAAAAATGACCTCTAGGGGAGACTGGGACGGTTGTGACAGTCGTCATATTAGCTAAACCATAATTAATACCTGGTTGAAGCAAAGAGAGAGAGTATCAGCATGTTTGTCTGAATGTGTGTCAAAGCATTGCGGTAGCCATCGAGCGACATTAACGCTAGCAGAGGGGTTGGTTACTTTTTAACAGTCAAAAGTAAGTTTTTTTGTTCGATGTCTTTTAGTAATTCCTGTTGAATGGGTACAGATAGAGAAATGAAAGTTTTCTCCCCGTTAGTAGTGAACCTTAATAGTGAAATAGCAGTGATTACTTTTTATGTAGGCTATTTTGTATTGCCATGGCGATTGCTGTTTTCAAAAGTAGTGGATTGGGGTCGGTTGTGACAAATTGCGTGGGGACGGTTGTGACACGAGTAAAACATGTTTTTATCATATTTGATGCCCATAATACGCTTGGAGAAGACAGAAATAGGGCAGTGTGACCTAATGAAATATAAAGAAGCTTATAAAGAAGTGAAACTTTTTTTTCTTTCGGACAGCTTTGGAAATGCAACGTTAATCGTAAGTCTTTGCTACGAAACATTCATTCGTAAACGCGATGGAGCCGGCCGGCGCTGTCACAATGAAAACAACGTGTGCATAGGTTATATTGCTCATAATAAAGTGCTTTTGAGCTTACATATACGCTGAAAGCAGATATGAGAGTAAAATGGCTACTGAGAAATGGTTCCGTTCATTTATGAATAGAAATGTTTCACGTCTGTTCGTGTAGCTCATGCAACTAGCCTTTCAAGAGTAACAAGCTTCAATAAAACAAATAAATTAGGAATCTTTCTTTGATACTTGAGAATTGTTATGAACAAACACGGTTATGACCCAAACACGGTTAATATTGCCAAAACAGACGTTACGAAATTACAAAAACCTGATATTTTTGTAAGACTTGGTATAAGGTTACTTCAACTGGACGAGACACATTATTAAATGTTAAACTTTCCCAGATGAAGGTTATGTTGAATTACGTTTAATATTACTTGAAATTAAAAGTGGTCTAGATTTTTTTACTGTATTTTTGAACTTGTCACAACCGACCCCAAGCACTGTCACAACAGCCCATGGGGTGGGGTCGGTTGTGACATTTTTTCCTTTTTTGTTTAATTTGGTCCTGTGAGTTAACTATTGTACTTAGGGAGAAAATTTTAGTGTTCATAAGCAGGCAAATAAACACCTTAACATAAAAACAACTTTAAACCAGCTCACAGGCATTGCTAAGGGATCTATGGGGGAGCAAATGAAAATTGTCACAACCGTACCCAGTCTCCCCTACAGTAAAAAAAAAAAAACTTTTGCATTAAGAGTTTTTTATTCTTCATAAGATATTTTTTTTAAGTGAGCAAATTTGCCTCTAAAAAACTGTGTCAAAGAATCAACCAAGTGCACATAGAATGGTGTCATTAAATAAGTGACCTATTTTAAACGTAAATAAAAACAAAACGGTTAGAAATAAAAACCCTACTAAAAATGACCCATTGAGATCAATAGAAAAATCTATTGATATCGGTAGAGTTCTATTGATATGAATTGATTTCTATAGATGACTCTATTGGTATCGATAGAAGCTATTGATACCTGTAGCCTATTGATCATAACCTCAATGGATATCCATAGAAGCCCTATACACATCAATAGAAATGTGGTCAGTAGGAAAACATCCCAATGGATATCAATAGAAGCCCTATAGACATCAATAAAAATTTGGTCAGTAGGAAAGCATTTCAATGGATATCAATAGAAGCTTGATAGACATCAATAGAAATCTGGTCAGTAGGATACTGATCCCAATGGATATCACTTAAAGCTTTAATTGACATCAATAGAAATCTGATAGGTTATACTAATTCCAATTGATATCTGTAGAAATGAAATCATTAAGCTTAAACTTAAGTAGTAAGTCTCGATAAAATTAGTGAGCTAGGAAGGTTATTAATAATAATAATAATAAAAAAGCAGATAATTTTAAACTTTGTAAATAAAAATAACTATAATTTTAAAATAATGAACTTCTTATGAAATTTTAACTGATAAAATTTCTGACTTTTTAAAATCTGATATTACAGATTCATAGATCATGCAGTCATTTTTACTTCTTTTTACGTAGTAAAGGAAGTATTGTAATCACGAAAAAAATTTCACTCAAATTTCGGTCTAAATTTTGACTTTGCTCACCCCCGAATGAATGTCGTGTAGTTTTTTCGACCTTTCAGCACGTGCATATGTACCTAACAACATACAAACAGCCGAAAAATCCATTTCGACCATCCCCGAGTAAATTACGACGAGTTTTCTCGTGACGTCTGTATGTACGTGTGTGCGGATGTATGCGCGTATGTATGTGTGTCGCATAACTCAAAAACTGTATGTCGTAGAAGCTTCAGGTTTGGTATGTAGGCTCTGAGGGGGGTCTAGCTGTGCACCTCCCCTTGTGGTTGCATTTGAATAATCCGAAAAAATTTGGCGAAAAACATTATTTTTTGAATTTGGGTTCAACTTGGCGCTATTGGCGATATTTTGAGAAAAATGCACTAAATTTTGTTAAAATCGGCCATATTTAGAAAATGAAACATTGTAAAACATTATTTTGCATTGATTGGTGACAAACTGAAGTGTAAATGTTTGAATTGTTATCTTACTCATTCTAAGGCACTATTTTAACACTTAAGTCATCTATTATGGAATTTAAACGTAAAAGGAAGTAGTGTGGCGTTCACACTGGATTTTTTTCCTTTATGTTTGAAAAAAATCAATAGTTTTCTTTCAAATAATCACAGACATATGATTCAACCATTCATTTCAAAGATATTATTTAACAAGAAGTTCTGTCAAGAACTAAACGAGCCTACTTTCCCGTACATTGACATCGGCAATCTAGCATCTAATCAATATTCTCTTGAATATCTGAAACTGAAAATTATGTCAAACATACCTTTATAACACTTAAAGCTGATTTCTAAAAGCAAAATATACCCCTCTCATCAGATGATCAGGACACGTAAAAAGTAAAAAAACGAGTAAATAAAGTTTTGTCGCACCTTTTAAAGAATGTAACTGCTATAGTTCTTCCGTAGAAAAATTTCACAATCGTTTTCAAATGAAAAAAATAAATAAATAAAATAAAAGTACAAAGAACATCAAAACACATTTTATCGAAGAAAGAAAAAAACCTCGTTCGTTAATAAAATGTCTCGAATTTTATTTTTAATCCGTTGCCAGTTGTTAAATATAAGTAAAGAATAAAATGCTCTCGTGAATGAACAATTTTTGTAATCAAAAAAAAAAAAAAAAAAATATCGTTTGCCAAAAAAAAAAAAAATAAATAAATAAATAAAAATAATAATAATAAATTAAACAAAAAAAATGAATAAATAAACAAAAAATCGTCTGCCCAGTCAGTCTTTTTTTTCTGAGCCTGCATTTCCGCCATGTTTGCGGAGTCGGAGTCGGAATCAGAGTCCTCACAGAAGATTTTTCAGAAAAGTACTTAACATACATTTTTTATCAAAACTGTTTTCTTACAAAGTTAGTTTGAAGGAAATCCGCCTTTAAGTTCAGAATCAACATTCAATTTAAATTTCTCCGTAGGCGCTCATGTTAAAATTTTTTCTGAACGGTTCATCATTGAACGAAAAATGGTTCAAATTGAAAAGTGAAATATAGGAATGAGCCTCTCCGAGATCTTTCGAACAGAAAAAAGTTTATTCAATTCGGACGGTTCACTTAAAAGTTATTAAGTGGGGAAAGGTTGTTTGAACGGTTCAATGTTGAACGAAAAAAATGTTCAAATTGAAAATTTAAATACGGTAATGAAGTATCCTTGCCGATATCTTTCGAACAAAAAAAAGTTTGTTTAAATCGGATTGTTCACTCAAAAGTTATTAGGGGTGAGAGCTTGTTTGAACGGTTCAATGTTGAACGAAAAATTGTTCAAATCAAAATTGTAGGTAAGGGAATGAAGTGTCCTTGAAAAGATCTTTCGAACAAAAAAAAGTTTGTTCAAATCGGACTGTTCATTCAAAAGTTAGTATCGCGGGACCGGTTATTTGAACGGCTCAAAATTGAACCAAAAATTGTTCAAATCAAAAAATCAAATATGGGAATGAGCTGTACTCGCCGAGATCTTTCCAACAAAAAAAAGTTTGTCCAAATCGGAATGTTCATTCAAAAGTTATTAGGGGGGGACAGACAGACCGACAGACCGACCGACCGACAGACCGACACACAAATTCCCCATCTCAATACCCTACTTTCAAATTTTTAATTTTTCGATATTCATTTTACCTCTTTATTTTTTTAACTTGGCGAAATTTATTGGACTTGGCGATATTTTTTTTAACTTGGCGATTTTTTTTGGACTTGGCGATATTTTTTAGATGCATTAAGCTACTTTTAATACTTTTTTCGTCTTTCTTTTATTTTTAACGGGAAAGTAGGCTAAAAAGGATAATTAAAGAAAAACACATTTTTATTCTTTGAACTGGATACAAAAAAATTGGCATCTTTATGTGTAAATTGCACATAGTGTGCATTGTGAAAAATGGAGCATTAGAAGTTCCATAAATAAGTTTGTCTTTAATCTAAGAATTATCATTTTGAGGGTCTTTTCCATTTGCATCATCTCCATGTAATGCATAATGAGTCTCGATGCATATTCATTAAAATTTGAGACTTTTTATAGGAAAATAAAAATGAACTATCTTGAATATTAACAGTGTTTTTATTTACATATTGAAAATATAGAAAAAAATTTATTTGAAATAATTTAATAGTTTATTACTATTATTATTGTCACTCGAAGTTGAAACCTCAAGAAAAATGCACGTGGGTGGCCCGGGTGATTTTGGCTCTTGATGTTATCTGAAATCAAATATTCTTGATTATTCTTAATCTATAGACATGTCATTCTGGTCGGAACTACTGAAGTTAAATTTCAAGGGTAAATAACAAAATGGCGGACTTTGAAAAAAAAAGTGCTTTTATTTTAGCAAAGAAAGGGTTGTAAAATAAAAAGTTAGGGGTGAAAAAAATTCTCTTTAGTACCGACGAGAGCTATAAGTGTGCAGAATAGCCTGTTAAAATTTGAAAGCAATCGGTTCAGTAGAAAAAAAGTTAGGACCCGGGCCGACCAGAAAAACAATGTTTTGAGAAAAACGCGTTTAAAGTTCAACAACAAACTCCGAGGCGCTCTAGGAAAATCATTACAACTCCCGAAATATTTCGAATTTCCGTCTGAAATTTTTTACAGTATATTCTTAAGACATTGTACTTTTAAATTAAGCAAAAAAAAAAAAAAAAAAAAAAAAAATCGATTTTTTGAATCCAAGTTACCAGACTACTATTTTAAAGGTTAGACTCTGAGGCGCTCTAGGACACTCGTTCTAACTCCCGAAATATTTCGAATTTCTGTCCGAAATTTTCACAGTATATTCTCAAAACATTGTACTTTCAAGTTAAGCAAAAAAAAAAAAAAAAATTTAGATTTTCTGAACCCAAGTTACCAGACTACTACCTTAAATTTAAGGTACTCTTGTTGATGTTGAGGGAATGGTCAAGGATCGGAAGATTTCTCCAGAATTTTTTCGCATTGCTAGGGCGATGCTCTCTAACAACACAAAAAGTGTTGGTCAAGTCTGGTGGCTCTCTTAAAGAAATTTTTAGAAACCAACTTCCTAAAAGAGCAATTTTAGGCTGTTTGGTCATGATTGGAGAAATAGTAGGCGGGTAGCTCGAGATTCCCTCCCGTAATCTTTTTTTTTATTCTTTTAGAATGAAAGTTTCCATAGCTCTTTGACAGAATTGTCTAAAACCGAAATTTTATGCTATGTGTGGTTATGTTATAGAAAGAAGTGGTGGTGCTTAATCTTTTCCCCGGAAGTTTTTTTTTTTTAATAAAGCTTTCAAAATGCAACTTTAAGTTTGTTTGTTTGTTTGTTTGTTTGTTTTTTTTTGTCTATCTAAGTTAAATGAGCAGGGAGTGGTGAGAGATTTAAGACTCTTCCTCGAACAATTTTCAAATGGACACCGATAAAACACAGTTAAAGGCTTTTTAGACAGTTACGCAATGAAAATGAGGACTCACCTCCAAAAACTTTTTTGAATTTAAATGCTATTGGCGAATTTCGGGCTATCTTTTATAAGGTTAGGAGAAGGACCAAAGTTCGGGAGACATCCCCATATAATAAATTCTGTAGCTATTCTTGCCGATCTATGAGAAAAGGGTTTCCTGCCGGTTCCGTCCAAAACATGTCCTCTCAAGTAAATTTCAAAGTAAACCCACCGCCGCCTTCCCACCTAAAATATGTCCACCTCCCCCCTGCCGCCCAAAACATGTTCACAGCCCCTAAATATCTTCCCACCGCCCACTGGAGGGCGGTATCGCCCCGTTGAGAGCCACTGGTATAGACTATATTGATAAAACAAAGTGATTATAAATCGAAAGCAAAACGATAATGTATTACTAGAAAATCAGAAATGAATGATGAAGGTTTCAGTTACTTGTTAAACCATCTCTAGCGAAAGTAGTTAGGCGATACAGGCGAGCATTGAGCCATAACAATCTTGCACAATGTCTTACGGTATTTGGTGCCAGAGCTATCGTAAATTCGCCACTTATTACATGAAACTCGCGAACTGTCAAAATTACTGTCCCACGTGTTTTCAGATATGCTCAATCTGTGTCGAATCATGGAATCAAGAAGGTCAGAGAAGTTGATAAAGTTGAAGACCTTTGACTACCTTAATGTGTGTGACCGGCCATTGTTCTGTCGAAATCGGTGTCAACACATGTAACTAAAGCATACTGCAAGCGTACTGTTAGGCTGCCATTTTGTTATAGTCTAATATCAGGGTTCCTCATGTATCATATGCCCTGGCACACGATAGCATCATTCCAGCAGGTTCGATCTGCTGTCTATATTATTTACAATAGCCTTAGTGCTATATCCCTCGGAATAGAGTGTAAGAAAAAAAGTATTACTGGGTGCTTAGATACCGTTTTTAAGAAATTGGCCATGCTTCTCTGAATTTTACCTCCCAGCAACAACACTAAAACCCATAGATTCGACAATGCAATGGAATGCATAAATTCGACATGCAATGTCTCCTCCTGCCTTATTTTATCGGGCATAAAATCTTAACCTCTCATTTGCTTGGATGTTCAAAACGGGGAAATGTGACAAGGAAATCATAAATGAATATTGAATTGTCGAATCGTTTTGTGGAATCGTTGTTCGAATTGTGGAATCGTAAGTGGAAATTTTTGTTAAAATCCACAAATACATAAAATACTATCAATAAACCTGCTACGTCCTGAATAGAGATGTGAAATCACTGAGCGTGACGTAAAATGTTCAAGACCTGGAACAATATGTCAGTTTTGCGAAATGTTTGGATTGTTGTTGAAAATAACATTCTCCTGGCATTAACGGGTTTAATTTTCCACGAAATAAAATTGCAAGTGGTACCACATATTTGGCAATTAATATTTCATTTACAGATAGATATTTGAGTCAAATTTCCGTTTTGAATTTAATGTGTTCACAAAGCTCGAAATTGAAAATTTTTCTAAAACACCATGTTACTAAGATGTATATAACAAGTTGTTATAGTGTGTTTCTTGCAATAAGCTGCTTGTTGGTTGAATAGTTAGAATTATTGAATATGAAGTTAAAGAATATATATATATATATATATATATATATATATATATATACATACGTATATATATATATATTTTCCCCCAAATTCCAAGGTTTAGTTTAAAAAAATTCAACAGATGGCGCTGCAGATAGTAAGCTCCCATAGATATGCGGTATACTTTAGAAGCACATAATCCAGTCTTGCCAATTTTACTACGAGAATGTTCGGTCGATCGACAAGGCAATGGCATTGTATTCCTGAGGTGCCTGGATCGAGACCCGCGATCAACATTCATTTCGTACACTAGGTGAGTTCAGAAGTCTAGGAAGGAAAATAGCATTTCACATCACAATTTTTTGGAATTTTTAAAGTTTACAATTAATTTACAATATTTTCTTACTGTCTGCCACTAGTTGCAATCACATCTCAGTTAACAGACGGTTTTCAAAGATTTATGAGAGGAAATCGCTTTTTAAAAATCAAGCAACATTCCAGAAAATGTCTGCAAATTTTGTCCTCCGGTTGCGACATGTGATTGCAGAAGATGGTACACATTTTGAAAATATTATTATGCAATTTTGTTCAATATCGAACGGGTCATTATTTGTGTCTTAAGATTTTTTTTAACAATAAGTGATTTTCTCTCATAAATCTTCGAAAACAGTTTAATAACTGAGATGTGATTGCACCTAGGGGCAGACAGTAAAAAAACTATCGTAAAGTAACTGTAAGCATTAAAAATTTCGAAAAATTGTGATTTGAAATGCCATTTTTGTTCATTGATTTTTGAACTTACCCGACAAAATGAAATTTGATCACCGGCTTCGATCATGGAGCCGTAGGATTACGAGACCATTGCCTTGACCATTCGACCAAAAAACCTAGTAATACAGCGGGTAAGATTGAATTATGTGCTTTGTAAAGTAAATCTACGGGGTTTACTATCTGCAGCGCCATCTGTTGAGTTTTTCTAAAACTAAAACTTGGAATTCTGGGAGAAAAAATTCCTGGCCAACCACATGAACTTTCTGCAAGATTTTTTTAAAAAATCATTTATTGTTCTCCTGTTATGAATTTTTGAAAACAGTCGGTCTATTTCAGGACACCCTGTATATATATATTGCAAAAATGCTCTTTATAGTGTTAGTGTTTTCCAAGCATTGTCACAAGTTGGACCTTCCGTTTTACTCTCTTTATTTCAGGTAAAGTGGCTCCGGCTCGGCACCTGTTAAAATTAAATACCACCATCACCATCTTTATATTGTAGCAATGTAGTGTTTTTTTACTGATCTATTCACACTGGAATATTTCTTTAATTAAAATATGAAACACATTACTTACCACTAAATTTAACTTAGGAGCACTGACAAAACTCAAAACAAGTTTTCCGCAAATGTTTTAGGGAAAGTATTTGATTGGAAATAAGTTCCTAGATCATGCGGCAACAAATTTCGCAGGTTTACAACCAATGGATTTATTGGAAATGTGGAAATGGTTTAAATTCGTCCTTAATACACTTCTCGTAGTTAAAAAAATAGTGAATTGTTAATCTTGAAGTAGTTTGTGCTTGACAATAGGTTCAAAACGTCTTTTAGTCATTGGTGCTGGAGAGCTTTTGCTTGCCCTTCTGGGATCACTTACAAAGTAATACTTACAAGTAAACACCATTTGCAAGTTTTGCAAAAACGACAGATCTCTTTACCAACCAGTAATTTTTATACCGATGTTTAGATAAAGAATTGAAAAAAAAGATTTCTAGCATTGCTCGGTGTTAAGTGTTTGATTACATAGCTCCAGAAAGGAATTTCGGCCGTGTTGTCGATGTTCCTGAATAAAAAAAAATATGCAATTATCACATATTGTACTTCGTTACAAACTAGAACTATCAGGTTCTGAAGCATGTCTTAGAATTTTAAGAAAAACATCCAAGAGTTTATCAAGAAAATTTTCTATTGGTAAATGTCCTTCAACTTAATATTTTAGGTCGTACATTTTACTCGTCAAACCTTTTTAAAATTTTATCTTCTTGCATATTATTTCTCTAGCTTGTTTTATTTACCACGCCAAAATTTTCTTATTTCTTTATGAAACTTTATATTCTACATTTACGGATCATTATTTGTGTCTTAAGATTTTTTTTAACAATAAGTGATTTCCTCTCGTAAATCTTCGAAAACAGTTTAATAACTGAGATGTGATTGCACCTAGGGGCAGACAGTAAAAAAACTATCGTAAAATAACTGTAAGCATTAAAAATTCCGAAAAATTGTGATTTGAAATGCCATTTTTGTTCATTGATTTTTGAACTTACCCGACAAAATGAAATCTGATCGCCGGCTTCGATCATGGAGCCGTAGGATTACGAGACCATTGCCTTGACCATTCGACCAAAAAACCTAGTAATACAGCGGGCAAAATTGAATTATGTGCTTTGTAAAGTAAATCTACGGGGTTTACTATCTGCAGCGCCATCTGTTGAGTTTTTCTAAAACTAAAACTTGGAATTCTGGGAGAAAAAATTCCTGGCCAACCACATGAACTTTGCAAGATTTTTTTAAAAAATCATTTACTGTTCTCCTGTTATGAATTTTTGAAAACAGTCGGTCTATTTCAGGACACCCTGTATATATATATATTGCAAAAATGCTCTTTATAGTGTTTCCCAAGCATTGTCACAAGTTGGACCCTCCGTTTTACTCTCTTTATTTCAGGTAAAGTGGCTCCGGCTCCCTGTTAAAATTAAATACCACCATCACCATCTTTATATTGTAGCAATGTAGTGTTTTTTTACTGATCTATTCACACTGGAATATTTCTTTAATTAAAATATGAAACACAGTACTTACCACTAAATTTAACTTAGGAGCACTGACAAAACTCAAAACAAGTTTTCCGCAAATGTTTTAGGGAAAGTATTTAATTGGAAATAAGTTCCTAGATCATGCAGCAACAAATTTTGCAGATTTACAATCAATAAATTTATTAGAAATGGAAAAAGTTTCGTCAGTTAAAAAAATAATGAATATTTAATCTTGAAGTAGTTTGTGCTTGACAATAGGTTCAAAACGTCTTTTAGTCATTGGTTCTGGAGAGCTTTTGCTTGCCCTTCTGGGATCACTTACAAAGTAATATTTACAAGTGACCAACCAGTAATTTTTATATCGATGTTTAGTAGATAAAAAATTGAAAAAAAAAATCTTTAGCATTGATAACTGATTGGGTAGTTACTCCAAAAAGGAATTTCGACCGTGTTGTCGATGTTCCTGAATAAATTATGCAAACATCACATATTGTACTTCGTTACAAACTAGAACTATCAGGTTCTGAAGAATGTCTTAGAATTTCAAGACTTACTATTTTATTTCATACATATTACTCGTCAAACCTTTTTAAAATTTTATCTTCTTACAGATTATTTCTCTAGCTTGTTTTCTTTACCACGTCAAAACTTTCTTATTTCTTTATCAAACTTTATATTTTACATTACCCCTCATTTTGAAGCTAATGTTGCCGGCTTTTTACGAAAAATAGACCCACAGTCTGAAAAAAAAAATTTTTTTTTCGTCGATAAAACCGTTTTTTTCTCTTCTTTATTAAGCGCTACTTCAATGAGTAATCCGCCGGAAACTAAGATGTAGTGACGTGGTTGGAAACTGCGTTGCGCTGGAAACGGGAAGTTGCAAGATCGATCCTGCCATGGGTTATGTCACTTTGGTTTACTTTTTTTATCGGGCTAATTTTGATCCAAATTTCCAAGAATGTGTAACAAAAACTTATTGTAGGATTTTCAACTAGTTTTCTATAACGTTGAAACAGTAAAAGAAATTTTTTTTTAGCAAAAAGAAGATTTCTCTGGCTGCTTCCTTAATACTTCATAAAAAGTAGGGCATGATTTCCTTTTTTTCTTTTTCAATAAACGAAATAAAAAAGGAAAAACAATTAACTACGGGACTGTTTTTCGAAAAAAATACCGTTTTAATCAATTGAGTTTGTGAATGAAAGCTGTCCAGCGTGAAAGCTTCGCGCGGGTCACCTAGTTGATGTTATTACTGTTAGCATTACTTTAGAAGTTCAAGTAGCTGAAATTCGATAAAATTCAATAAGAGGGATTACCCGATGTTTGACCCCTTTTGGTATCGGATTTCATTAATGTCAACGGATTCGTTGATCTGGCCTGATTAGAAACAACAACAACAACAACACGATGTTTGAGGTTCAAAGGAAAACACATAGCAATTTTACATTGCAAAACAAACTGCGATTTATTAGAAAAGAAAAAAAAAATGCAAATTAGAAATAATATGTGTCCATAATACTAGTAGTTAAGAAATAATAAATAGCGCTGAGCGGAAAAATAAGTCCTTCAAAATTCTTCTGGTATCCCGGCTGACTCTTATTCAAAATGAATTCTTGAATCCGAATATGATCCATGTTTTTCGTACAATTTTTGTAGAAACTCCCCCTCTGTTTTTTCACTTTTCCTTTCTTTCAGAGCAACTATTGTCATTTGGAGAGAAAGGAGCATTGTATTAAAGACGGTATCCGGACATAATCCCGACAACCGAAATCCCGACAAGCTAGAATCCCGACAGCCGAAATCCCGACAAGCCGGAATCCCGACAGTGTCAAAATACCGACAAGACAGAATCCCGACACGGCCGAAATCCCGACACGGCCAGAATCCCGACACGGCCGAAATCCCGACACGGCCAGAATCCCGACACGGCCAGAATCCCGACACGGCCAGAATCCCGACACGGCCAGAATCCCGACACGGCCAGAATCCCGACAGGGACGAAATCCCGACACGGCCAGAATCCCGACACGGCCAGAATCCCGACACGGCTGAAATCCCGACACGGCCGAAATCCCGACACGGCCAGAATCCCGACAGGGACGAAATCCCGACACGGCCAGAATCCCGACACGGCCAGAATCCCGACACGGCCGAAATCCCGACACGGCCGAAATCCCGACACGGCCAGAATCCCGACAGGGACGAAATCCCGACACGGCCAGAATCCCGACACGGCCGAAATCCCGACACGGCCGAAATCCCGACACGGCCGAAATCCCGACACGGCCGGAATCCCGACAGGGACGAAATCCCGACACGGCCAGAATCCCGACACTGCCAGAATCCCGACACGGCCGAAATCCCGACACGGCCAGAATCCCGACACGACCAGAATCCCGACACAGCCGGAATCTCGAGTGGGTCGAATTCCCTACAGAATCTAAATACAATCACTCATAGAACATATACTAATTAACATATACTATTAGTTATATGTACTAATTAATAGTTTTGCTGATCACAAATTCATTTCATATTTTTTGGGGGAAGAGTGGGGGTCAAAAGATATTGTAACGAGTCCGTTGCACCTTCAACTTTCTTTAAATGGGCATTCCAATCTTGAGGAAGCAACTATAAATTTATTTACAAGTATGTACACTATTTACAATAGGAGCAGGAAACAATTGCTAAACATCCAGCAATTAGGTAGCAAACAGTACACTGTACTCTCAACAGTAACTCAGCACCATGTATCTAACGTGAACAGTAATTAAGAAATTACAAAAGCAAAACAAACATTCGCCCAAGAGAATAAAACGAGCCTCTCAGAAATCCAATCTGAGAAAAACTGACTGTGTTAAAGGCAGTTGGACAGCTATTTATAATCGGAAGGAAATTTCTACAACATTCTAGCAAAATCCGATTCATTCACAACTTAAATAATCCATTCAGGAAAATTCTAGTGATAAAAAGAAAAACCACTCCGAGCGAAAATGTCTTCATGCTTATTAAAGTTAGGGTAAGTGCAAAAACTACAAAATGTTACAGGGTCGGTATACAAATGGTAGAAGTGATATCTTCAGATACTTTTGCAACATGTCGCCAGATAAAACCAAAACTAGTGAAAATAATGCAAGGCAGGAAAAACAACAACTATTAAAAAGATTTGTAACAGTATGAAGTTTGAAAATTGAATTTTCGCAACCTGGAGTTTAATGTTAAACTATTATATTTTATCACATATATTCATGAAGAAAATGTAATAATCACTGTAAAAATCGAATGTTGTTCTTACAGTATAATACAGCTAATTTTATAGTAATAAATTGCAAAAATTTGTCATTTTACAGTAATAAACTGTAAAATTTCTACTTTTACAGTACTAAACTAAAATTGCTAATTTTGCAGTTTATTACCGTGCTGTTTAGTTTTAAACTGGAACTCTGCTGCCAGTAATATACTCTTGTTTATACAGTATAATACAGCAATAAACTGCAAACTTTCTAACTTTACAGTAAGAAACTGTAAAGTTAATAGTTTCAGTTTATTACTATGCATTTCAAATTGGAACCTCAACTGCCAGTATTATTCTGTAAAAAACAACAGTTTATTTTTTTTGCAGTGTATGCAATGAGTATATGAACAGGCGCGCCGTGAACTTACATTTTCAGGAGGGGAAAAATTCTCTTTACCGAATGAAATTCCGAAATATGCCGAATGATAAAGTACGAGCTACGCACATACCTTAAACCTTTACTTTATAAGTAAAGACAATAGATTATCACTAAAAAAATATGAAAAACGAGCATTTTCAAACTTTTCCTCAGATTATTGAAAAAAATTTGAACTTTGAAAAATAACAACGGGGCAGCAGCAAACATAGACTTAGGTACGTCCAACCACAACGTTTGTAAGTGCACCTCCCCCCCCCCCCCTCCATTGAACTATCAAAAAAAAATCCCCGTTTAAGTCGTAGTGCTACTTTCCTGGATCGTTCACCCTTAAACCTCGTGGAAGAAAGTGGATTTTCCTGTGAATAAAATGTAAAAAGAGAAACTTCGTGCCCCCCCCTCCCACCGCCGTTCACAGATCATCAATTAAGCCTAAAATAATGTTTTTAGCACTTAAATGTCACGTTTTTTTGGGGGGAGGGGATAGCCCCGAACCTCCTGACGTCATTGAAGATTGTTTAAAATTGTGTTTTTTGGCCCTCAATTTCGAAAAATTGCTAGTAAGCATCCTTGAAAACCATGTCATTCCTGCATAATTCCCATATTTTTGATGCAGGAAAACAGGAAAGGCGCGAAAGCGCCTCTCCTAGCGAGCCGCCGTGACGGCGAGTAGTTTGCTGAAATTTTCCTTGCGCGAAGCGCCCGTGAAACATCTCAAAAATTCAACTGACTTTTTGATGCAGGAAAAACAAGGACAGGAGATAAAAATTGCATCCATGCCTGAGCCGGAATTCGAACCCCAGACCGCACCATCAGGGTGAGACTTCGCTGACTACTAGACAAGGTAGCCTGCCACATACAACTCAAAAAATAGAAATGACAATGCTCACTGGTTAAAAAAATATGCCACGAGGAAGATCTACTGGTTATACTTTATTTCTTTTTCTTCTTTTCTTCTTAGAATGTTGATTTCAAATTCGCGCAAATTTAACACAATGCATTGTCAATACAAAGCAAGATCTTGCGAGCAGTTATAGGTCAAAGATTTTAAAATTACCTTCCAGTTTCATAGGTTTAAACGAAAGTAGTTTGCTTGAAATGCAAAAGTACCAGGATATTTTTTTTTTCTTGTTTAGCAGAAAACGAAAATTTATGTTAACACCTTATACAAAAAATTTAAGTTTCGAACAATAACTAGCAAAATAGTCCAATTATTGCACAAACACACAAAGAAAAAGCAATATGGAATTAAACGATGCGTAGGTTTTTTAAGAAAAGAATGAGGATCTTAGTCCCTGGAACCGAAAACTAAATTTCAAGTCTTCTAGGATTAAAGCACAGTAGAGAAAACGTCCGAAAAAAGAAAAAAAAGAAGACAATTGGGGGATTCTTGCAAGACAGCTTTACTAACTGATGATTTTTTTTGAGTGTTGCAGTTGGTTCTTTTTCTTTCTTTTTTCTTTTTTTTTTAACTGAAGGAGAAAATTATTTAAACGCAATTTTTGTTGGAAAGATTTCGGCGAGTACAGCTCATTCCAATATTTGATTTTTCGATTTGAACAATTTTTGGTTCAACTTCGAGCAGTTCAACAACCTGTCCCGCGATACTAACTTTTTAGTTAACAGTCCGATTTGAACATTTTTTTTTTTTGTTCGAAGGATCTCGGCAAGGATACTTCATTCCCGTATCTACATTTTCGATTTGAACAATTTTTCGTTCAACATTGAACCGTTCAAACAATCTGTCACCCCTAATAACTTTTGAGTGAACAGTCCGATTTAAACAAACTTTTTTTTGTTCGAAGCATCTCGGCAAGGATACTTTATTACCGTATTTAAATTTTAAATTTGAACATTTTTGGTTCAACATTGAACCGTTCAAGCAACCTTTCCCCACCTAATAACTTTTAAGTGAACCGTCCGAATTGAATAAATTTTTTTTTGTTCGAAAGATCTTATCAAGAATACTGCATTCCCGTTTTTAAATTTCCGATTTGAACAATTTTTGGTTCAACTTTGAGCCGTTCAAACAACCTGTCCCGCGATACTAACTTTTTAGTTAACAGTCCGATTTGAACAAACTTTTTTTTGTTCGAAAGATCTTATCAAGAATACTTCATTCCCGTTTTTAAATTTCCGATTTGAACAATTTTTCGTTCAACATTGAACCGTTCAAACAATCTCTCACTCCTCATTACTTTTGAGTGAACCGTCCGATTTAAACAAACTTTTTTTTGTTCGAAAGATCTTATCAAGAATACTTCATTCCCGTTTTTAAATTTCCGATTTGAACAATTTTTCGTTCAACATTGAACCGTTCAAACAAGCTCTCACCCCTAATAACTTTTGAGTGAACAGTCAGATTTAAACAAACTTTTTTTTTTGTTCGAAAGATCTCGGCAAGGATACTTCATTACCGTATTTAAATTTTCAATTTGAACATTTTTTCGTTCAACATTGAACCGTTCAAGCAACCTTTCCCCACCTAATAACTTTTGAGTGAACCGTCCGAATGGAATAAACTTTTTTTTGTTCGAAAGATCTCGGAGAGACTCATTCCCATATTTCACTTTTCAATTTCAACCATTTTTCGTTCAATGATGAACCGTTCAGAAAAAATTTTAACATGAGCGACTACTGGGAAATTTAAATTGAATGTTGATTCTGAACTTAAAGGCGGATTTCCTTCAAACTAACTTTGTAAGAAAATGGTTTTGATAAAAAATGTATGTAAAGTACTTTTCTGAAAAATCTTCTGTGAGGACTCTGATTCCGACTCCAACTCCGCAAACATGGCGGAAATGCAGGCTCAGAAAAAAATGACTGACTGGGCTGACGATTTTTGTTTATTTATTCATTTTTTTTGTTTAATTTATTATTATTATTTTTATTTATTTATTTTTTTTTGGCAGACGATTTTTTTTTGTTTACAAAAATTTTTCATTCACGAGAGCATTTTATTCTTTATTTATATTTAACAACTGGCAACGGATTAAAAGTAAAATTCGAGACATTTTATTAACGAACGAGGTTTTTTTTTCTTTCTTTGATAAAATGTGTTTTGATGTTCTTTGTACTTTTATTTTGTTTATTATTTTTTTTTCTTTTGAAAACGATTGTGGAATTTTTCTACGAAAGAACTATAACAGTTACATTCTTTAAAAGGTGCGACAAAACTTTATTTATTCATTTATTTACTTTTTACGTGTCTATTTCATCGAATGAGAGGGGTATATTTTGCTTTTAGAAATCAGCTTTAAGTGCTAAAAAGGTATGTTTGACATAATTTTCAGTCTCAGATAATCAAGAGTATAATGATCAGATGCTAGAATGCCGATGTCGATATACGGGAAAGTAGGCTCGCTTAGTTCTTGACAGAACTTCTTGTTTCTCCTGAACTCCAACGAACTGAAAGTCGTACCAGGTACTAATTGATTCGTAATATTTCATCTTTTATTAGTCTTAATTTACATAAGGTTTGATAAAGGAATTCTGAAGAAAGTGAGGAAAATCTCCAAATTTTTGCTCAAATTTAAAGCGATTTGTCCTAAATGATTGAATATGAAATCCATTGTTACAAAACGTGATTGATATGGAACAGTTATTATAATAATAATGAAAATTTTGAATGAAGGCTTAACTGAAGCAAACATGAAGCTCGTTAGCAGGCCACGTACGTAATACGTCGTAAAATTTTATGAGCCGCGATAATCCAGTGCTGTTTTGAAGTATAAATTAGTTGAAAAGACGTTAATATTTAGCCTTTGATTAAACTAAGGCCCCTATATAGACGAGCCGGCGCATCAAGATTAAGTTTCACCACTTTGGATCCAGCGCGTGTTTGAGTGTTTGAGTGGTTGTCTTTTCTGGCTAGTAATCGCGTTTTGGTAATTTTTCAGTGAGAGCAATTATTAGCGGCACGTGGATTTGGCAAAGATTAGCAATGCGCCAAAACTTTTTTCTGGTAACCCCACACTACAACAATGAAAAATTGAAAGTAAAAGTGAATGAATTGGATCCAAAGTGGTCGAACTTAAGCTTGATGCGTCGGCCTGTCTATATAGCGACTCTAGATTAAACTAGTACACAAATAAATACCAGAGAATAACAAGGATTATTTTTTAGTGTCAATCGTTTAAAATTTTAGATGCGTTGATACCTTCTGTCTTTTTTTTTACTTCCTTTTACGTAGTAAAGGAAGTACTGTGATAACGAAAAAAATTTCACTCAAATTTCGGTCTAAATTTTGACTTTGCTCACCCCTGAATAAATGTCGCGTAGTTTTTTCGACCTGTCAGCACGTGCATATGTACCTAACAACATACAAACAGCCGAAAAATCAATTTCGACCACCCCCGAGTAAATTACGACGAGTTTTCTCGTGACGTCTGTATGTACGTATGTGCGGATGTATGTGCGTTGTGGCTCGCATAACTCAAAAACTATATGCCGTAGAAACTTCTAGCTTGGTATGTAGGCTCTGAGGGGGGTCTAGTTGTGCACCTCCCCTTGTGATTGCATTCGAATGTTCCCAAAGGGGTCTTTTACCCCTTTTTGGGGTAAATCAATGTTAATTTCAATACAGACTCGTGATATGAGCTGGCGCCACTACTTGGCGACATGTCGCCAAACTTTTGGTCGCCAAGTGTTTGACACCAACTTGGCGATATATCGCCAAGTTGGTGACAAATTTGGCGAAAAAATTATTTTTTGAATTTGGGTACAACTTGGCGCTATTGGCGATATTTTGCGAAAAATTCACTAAATGATATTAAAATCAGCAATATTTAGAAAAATAACCATTATAAAATATTTTTTGCATTGTTTCGTGGTAGATTTGGGGAGTAAATATTTGAATTGTTACCTTGCTCACTCCAAGCACTTTTTTTAACACTTAAGGCAACTACTAAGAAATTTACACGTAAAAGGAAGTAGTGTCTAGTGTGGGGTCCACACCAGATTTTTTTCCTTACATAGTTTTATTTTATGAAGCATTTACTTAAGCAAATTAGGTGAAGTTTTGTAATGGAAACATTACCTTATTTCATATGTACATTACACTAAAAAGAATAAAATAAAAATATTTTTGAAAAAAAAAATTGAACCGACTTCGGAACTTCACTCGGCAAGTGCACTAAAAAGTAACAAGAAGTTCTGTCAAGAACTAAACGAGCCTACTTTCCCGTACAACGACATCGGCATTAGCATCTGATCAATATTCTCTTGATTATCTGAAACTAAAAATTATGTCAAACATATCTTTATAGCACTTAAAGCTGATTTCTGAAAGCAAAATATACCCCTCTCATCAGATAAAATAGACACGTAAAAAGTTAATAAACGAGTCAATAAAGTTTTGTCGCACCTTTTAAAGAATGTAACTGTTATAGTTCTTCCGTAGAAAAATTCCACAATCGTTTTCAAAAGAAAAAATAAATAAATAAATAAAATAAAAGTACAAAGAACTTCAAAACACATTTTATCAAAGAAAGAAAAAAAAGTCGTTTGTTAATAAAATGTCTTGAATTTCATTTTTGATCCGTTGCCAGTTGTTAAATATAAATGAGGAATAAAATGCTCTCGTGAATGAAAAATTTTTGTTGACAAAAAAAAATCGTCTGATAAAAAAAAAATAATAATAAATTAAACAAAACAAATAAATATATAAACAAAAAATCGTCTGCCCAGTCAGTCATTTTTTCTGAGCCTGCATTTCCGCCATGTTTGCGGAGTCGGAGTCGGAATCAGAGTCCTCACAGAAGATTATTCAGAAAAGTACTTTACAATACATTATTTATCAAAACCATTTTCTTACAAAGTTAGTTGGAAGGAAATCCGCCTTGAAGTTCAGAATCAACATTCAATTTAAATTTCTCCGTAGGCGCTCATGTTAAATTTTTTTCTGAACGGTTCATCATTGAACGAAAAATGGTTCAAATTGAAAAGTGAAATACACTGAAGTGACAAAAGTCATGGGATAGCAATATGCAAATTTTCAGATGGCAGTAGCATCGCATAGAACAGGTATAAATGCGCAGTGCTTTTACAGAGCTTTCATTTCTGTTCAAGTTATTCATGTGAAGAGGTTTTAACGTGATGATGACCGCACGACGTGAATTAACAGACTTTGAACGCGGAATGTTAGTTGGAGCTAGACGCATGGGTCATGCCATTTCGGAAATCGTTAGAGAATTCAACATTCCCAGATCCACTGTGTCAAGAGTGTGCCGAGAGTATGAAATTTCAGGCATAACATCCCACCATGGACAGCGCAGTGGTCGACCGCCTGCACTTAAAGATCGAGACCGGCGACGTCTGCAAAGAGTCGTAAATTCTAACAGACAAGCAACACTGCGTCAAATCACCGTAGAAATCAATGTGGGACGTACAATGGACGTGTCTGCTAGAACTGTGCGGAGAAATTTGGATTTCTTGGGCTATTCCAGCAGAAGACCGACTCGAGTGCCTTTACTGACAGAACGACATCGCTTGCAGCGACTCTCGTGGGCACGTGAGCATATCGGTTGGTCCCTAGATGAATGGAAAACCGTGGCCTGGTCCGATGAGTCACGATTTCAGCTGGTAAGAGCCGATGGTAGGGTTCGAGTGTGGCGCAGACCCCACGAAGCCATGGACCCAAACTGTCAGCAAGGCACTGTTCAAGCTGGTGGTGGCTCCGTAATGGTGTGGGCTGTTTTTTCATGGCATGGACTTGGTCCTCTAGTGCGACTGGACCGAACATTGACTGGAAATGCTTATGTGCAGCTACTTGGAGATCACTTGCAGCCATTCATGGACTTCATGTACCCAAACAACGATGGGATTTTTATGGATGACAATGCGCCATGTCACCGGGCCACAACTGTTCGCAATTGGTTTGAAGAAAATTCTGGACAATTCCAACGAATGATTTGGCCACCTAGATCGCCCGACATGAATCCCATTGAGCATTTATGGGACACCATCGAGAGGTCTGTTCGTGCCCAAAATCCTGCCCCATCAACGCTTTCACAATTATGGACGTCTATCGAGACAGCATGGCTCAATATTCCTGCAGAAGACTTCCAACGACTTGTTGAGTCCATGCCACTTCGAGTTGTTGCACTTCGCCGGGCAAAAGGAGGGCCGACACGATATTAAGAGGTATCCCATGACTTTTGTCACTTCAGTGTATAGGAATGAGCCTCTCCGAGATCTTTCGAACAAAAAAAAGTTTATTCAATTCGGACGGTTCACTTAAAAGTTATTAGGTGGGGAAAGGTTGTTTGAACGGTTCAATGTTGAACGAAAAAAATGTTCAAATTCAAAATTTAAATAGGGTAATGAAGCATCCTTGCCGAGATCTTTTGAACAAAAAAAAGTTTGTTTAAATCGGACTGTTCATTCAAAAGTTATTAGGTGTGAGGGCTTGTTTGAACGGTTCAATGTTGAACGAAAAATTGTTCAAATCGAAAATTTAAAAACGGGGATGAAGTATCCTTGCCGAGATCTTTCGAACAAAAAAAAGTTTGTTTAAATCGGACGGTTCACTCAAAAGTTATTAGGGGTGAGAGCTTGTTTGAACGGTTCAATGTTGAACGAAAAATTGTTCAAATCGAAAATGTAGATACGGGAATGAAGTATCCTTGAAAAGATCTTTCGAACAAAAAAAAGTTTGTTCAAATCGGACTGTTCATTCAAAAGTTAGTATCGCAGGACCGGTTGTTTGAACGGCTCAAAGTTGAACCAAAAATTGTTCAAATCGAAAAATCAAATATGGGAATGAGCTGTACTCGCCGAGATCTTTCCAACAAAAAAAAGTTCGTCCAAATCGGAATGTTCATTCAAAAGTTATTAGGGGGGGACAGACAGACCGACAGACCGACCGACAGACCGACACACAAATTCCCCATCTCAATACCCTACTTTCAAATTTTTAATTTTTCGATATTCATTTCATTTTTTTGTTTCTTTTTGACTTTTTTTTACTTGGCGATATTTTTTTTACTTGGCGATATTTTTTGGACTTGGCGACATTTTTTAGATGCATTAAGCCAATTTTAATGCTTTTTTCGTCTCTTTTATTTTTAACGGGAAAGTAGGCTAAAAAATAATTTTATTCTTTGAACACCATCGACGCTACGTTTAAACATAAGTTTTGAAGTCGGTGCAAAAAAATATGCACTATATTT
>JAXGGA010018296.1:0-22376 GCA_038373865.1 Uloborus plumipes
GCCTCTGAGCAATGTTCACATTAATGGGGATTTTCAACAATACAATTCCCTGAATAAACCTTTTAGCTTGACATTTGGGTAAATGCCTTTGAAATATGTTCGCATTAATGAGACTCTTCATCACCATGAATCCTTGGATGAATCTTTAACCCATTAATGCCTAGCGTCCCTTTTTAGGGACGGTCCAAAAAGTGTGTCTGAATTTTCCAAAAATGAACATTTCAACAAAATAATTGTGTTCAATTATTACTTTGGTATTGCTTCAATTCTGTATTAACAGATTGCAGCACATAACCGCTGTAAAGTGTGATCTGTAGCCATTTGATTATGATCTCTATCAAAAATTACATCGTTTACAATCTCAAGAAAAAAACGCTAAGTTTTTAAAGTTATTAACAAGTAAATTTGTCTGTGTTTGATATATGTGTTACTTTGATCGATGTTTTAGTTTACCTTTTTTTGCAATTTTGTACATTTTAAATTTTTTTAGGATTTTATAGCAATTTAAGAACGTCCCTAAAAAGGGACGCTAGGCACCAAAGGCTGCATTGTTTAATCGTTGCTGATTTCTTGCTTAGAATCTATAATTCATATCAAAAGAAGTTAATAAATGTTTCTAGACTGAAAAACAGATAATAATTGTCATTTTTAAAACTTATTTTATTTTCAAAATCTAATTAAATTAAATTAATTAATATATATAAACTTAATTATACAATGTTCTTAAATATTTTCTCTTCTTTTTTAATTACAAAAATTCTCAAGGTAAATTTTGAAAGAAAGCTATTTCAAAAATGTAATTCTTTAAAACACTAATTATTCGTTGTATTTAATTACTTTTTCATTATGCATTTAAGTGTTTATTATTGTTTAGTCTGACTGTTGGGGGGGGGGGAAGAAGCCCTAAGCCGTTTCAGAAGCTTAGCATTTCACCTTGATGAAGAATTCAAGGATTGCATGTGTGTCTGTTGTTTGAGAAAGGGGAGGGGGGGGTTGCAGATTTAATTTCAGAATTCCCTGAGCATGCCAATTTTGATCTCTACTGTGACAATTTATTTACTTCTCTTGAGCTCCTACGTGATTATTTGTCTCAGCAAGGTTTTGTGCAAGAATCGGATTAAAAAATGCTCATGAACTAAAGTTACGTTGTTCAAAAAAGAAAAGAGAGGAAGTTTTGAATAAATGTCGATGACTGATAAAATAATATTACGTTGGTTCGGTGGAATAATAGCAATGTCATAACTATTGCATTGAATCTTCATGGAGTTTATCCTATTGTAAAGGCTAAGCGATTGTCCAATAGCGAAAAGAAAGTAATTGAAATTGATGAACCAAATATATATGTTTGCTCAATACTATCGTTGCGTAAGAAAAAAGATCCCATGCATCAAATATCGGGAACTACCGGTTTTTGATCCACTCTAAAAAATGGTGGTAGCCGCTCTTCATTTATATTTTAGAAGCTGCTGTACAACATGCATTGAGCTCAAGAGAGTTGAGTTAGGTATTATGGGGCTAGTTGTTATATTTCTTTAAATAAGACTCAGGTAAGATGTGCCCATTGAAGTAAAAGAGCTTATCGGAATGCAGCAAATGCAATACGTAGGTTTGCAGAACAAAAGTTTTGATGACTTTCATACTCAACAATACCAATATTTCCTTGTACTCTGAATCTACTTCCCAGTTTATGTTAATTGCTGCTTTTATTTCTTCTTATAAATTGTCATTTTTAATTTTACATCGTAGGCAGAAAAAAAAATTTGGTAAAAAAGTATGTACCCTCTGGTGCCTAGCGTCCCTTTTTAGGGACGATTTTTCTTTCTTAAATAAAAAAATTATTTTTTACATGATAATTTTTTAACTATTTTTTCTGTCCATTAAACACTATTTTTAACCAGTATACAAAGTATCGTTGAAAAAAAAAATCTCAGGCATTAATGGGTTAAGCCTCACAACTGGCCTTCAAACAACGTACACATTAATGGGGATTTTCGTCAATATTAATACTTGAATGAGTCTTTAAGGCGACAAGGGGCTATCATTTTTTTCTTTAGCAATTTTCAATGAATTTCTTTGAAATTTGCAGCATAGCTATATGTTGCAAAAACTAACACATATAAAAATTTTCGTTGAAATATTTTAAAATTTGTTTTTTTTTTTTAATTTAAAATTTGAATTTTAACGATTTTTCTTTTTTATTCCAAGCGCCTGAAATTTCATCAAAATGATAAAATACAAGCAAAATGTGGAACATAAAACACCAGAAAGTGAAATGTTGGGAGTACTTTTTCTATATATTGTGGCAAAAATTAAAGAAAAAAAACAAACTAAAATTTACATTTTTTTTTGTGAAAGATATCCATATTTCAATAAAACATAGCAAATATATTCAACACAGCTAGTAAAATAGAAAATTCCTTCCCAACAAAATGTTAAAAAACCTCTTAAGTACATGGCAAAAAATTTTTAGCAAATTTAAATAATAATTTTTTACACTGGAGCAGTATGAAATTTGTAAACACGCGTAAAATTATGTTTTGAGAAAATCAACATTTACTGTTGTATATTTCATTATTAAATTAGTTTTGAATACAAATTCACCACAAATAAGGTAAAGCTATTTATTTACAATAGCAATAACATGTATTTCAATCATATAGTTTTTAGAAATATCATCAAAGAAGAACCGATTTTTTGACCATTTTTTGCTCATCTGAAAGTCCCTTCTCACCTTAAGCTCCACAAATTTTGTAAATACCTTTGAACAATGTTCACACTAATGGGGCTCTTCACCAATATGAATCCTTGAATGTGACTCTTCACCAATCCTTGAATGGGACTCTTCCCCAATATGAATCCTTGAATAGGACTTTTCACCATTATGAATACTTGAATGAGGCTCTTCACCATTATGAATACTTGAATGAGGCTCTTCACCAATATGAATCCTTGAATGGGATTCTTCACCAATATGAATCCTTGAATGGGACTCTTCACCAATACGAATCTTTGAATGGGACTCTTCACCAATATGAGTCCTTGAATGGGAGTCTTCACCAATATGAATCCTTGAATGGGACTCTTCACCAATATGAGTCCTTGAATGGGACTCTTCACCAATATGAGTCCTTGAATGGGACTCTTCACCAATATGAATCCTTGAATGGGACTCTTCATCAATATGAATCCTTGAATGGGACTCTTCACCAATAAGAATCCTTGAGTGAGACTCTTCACCAATATGAATTCTTGAATGAACCTTTAAGGATGCCCTTTGGGTAAATGCCTTGGAGCAATGTTTACAACGGTATGGTTTCTCACCTGTATGAACCCCCAAGTGTCGCTTCAACTTCCAAGTGTCAGGAAATGCCTTCGAACAATATTTGCAGGAATATGGCTTATGGCCAGTGTGAATCTTTAAGTGTTTCTTCAATTGGCGGGCAGTCGCAAAAGTCTTCAAACAATACTCGCACGAAAATGGCTTCTCGTCAGCATGAGTACCCAAATGCGTTTCTAAGCTTGAACTTTCGGATAAGTCGTTTAAACAAAATTCAAGCGAATGCGGATTGTGGGCTCTCAAATGTACTCCTAAATGTGCTATAGTAGAAAATGTCATTTTACAATGCTCGCACAAATATTCATCTTCATTATAATCTATGATCGAATTGTATTCCATTTCCGAAAATTGCTCAAATTTTTTTTCAAAGGGTTCACAAAACTACGGATACACAAATGGTCCTTCAATCTTTAAGCACCTGAAAAGGCCTCCTTCAAGTTCTGCGATCTATTTGAAAAGGCCTTAGTCAAGTCCTTCTATTTTTAAGCATATGAAAAGTGTTAGTCAACTCCTTCAATCTTCAAGCATTTGAAAAAGGCCTCACTCAAGTACTGCAATCTTTAAGTTTTTGAAGGGGCTTCACTCAAGTCCTGCAATCTTTAAGCCTTTGAAAAGGCCTCAAATTCGAAACCGCAAGTATAATATTTCTCAAAATCCTAAAAATTACTGTATGCATAAAATTGTTTCAGCAAAATACAAATACGCACTGGTCTTCTAACCGCAGCTCTTGAATGCAACTTTAAAACGGGATACTAAAATTATTAAAAATATTGACGGGAGTGGGGGGAGGGGGGGGTGGCAAATATTTACATGGATAAAAGAAACTCCTCCTTTGCTCGTGTCGCTTTTTTTTTAACGAAGCAGAGTCAAAATCTGACTACACACTCGTTGAAATCACACACCAGGTGATACAGGATGTTCCTAGAAAAGAAAAAACAATCAGTTAATCATAATAAAAGTGAAATCATCGAGTTTTGTACAAAAACAAAGACGATGTGCATAAAATACAATACACTGCAAAAAATAAATGTTGTTTTTACTGTATAATACAGCTAGTTTTACAGTGATAAACTATAACATTGCTAGTTTTATAGTTTATTACTCTGCATTTTACAGTTTTACACTGAAACCTGTGCTGCCAGTATTATTCTGTTGTTTTTACAGTATAATACAGCTAATTTTATGGCATTAATTTGTAAAATTGCTAATTCTACAGTAATAGACTGCAAAATTGCAAGTTACGGTAATAATTTGTAAAATTGTTAATATTACAATTTACTACTGTGCATTTTACAGTTTTAAACTTAAAAATTTGCTTTCAGTATAATACTGTAAAAACAGTATTATACTGTAAAATGACAGATGCACTAATGTAAAAAAAAAGTGTTATTATTTGGCTATTATACGCGCTAGGTGAGAAAGAAAAGTACTATGGATTAATGTCCTCTAAGGTAGTCTGTCTAGTACAGTTTAAGTGTTCAAAAAATTAATTTTCTGAAATTAACTTTTTTTGGAAGTGGGAAATAATGGGAGCACTTGAAGAAAAACCCCGTAGTGAAATTCCCAGCAGAACGGAAGGAGGCATGAGGAAAACAGCAGTACTGTCTGTTTGTGTATTGTGCGCCTGGCAGCCACGAACGCTTCCATTTGAGAAAGGGGAGATAGATTTAGGATGCGCACTTCCCGATGCCTTCAGTTTTTGTTCGCTTGCTACTTCCTCGTTGCATTCCCCCCTATTTCGAGAAAGTCAGAAGAGACTTTGCGCGTGCGCAGATTCGACGGAGGTCTCGCGAAAAAATGTTAGACAGTATACTACACTGCAACGTTTCTTGAGAAAAACATCGTGACGTCACAGTGACGTTTGCGTGTCGTTAGCCAATGAAAAACGAGCTAGATAAAACGTCACAGCCTACTTGGCGAATTAGAGGAGATCGCTGGAGCTCTGTGGGCCGTGGTAGCCCGATCGGTAAGGCGTCGGACTCGTGACCGGAGGGACCCGGGCTCGATCCCAACCGATCAAAGGTCCACCATTTCGATTAATGGTGGCTGGGGGTGGGACGTTAAAAATGTCGTGGTCACAAAGTCCTCCAAGTGAAACGATACCTCTGGGGGTGCTGGGCCAAGGGTTTGTTCGACCCTTGGTTCTGGTTCAAAAATAACGCTCTTCAGGGCCCTATTCCGGTTAAATCACGCGTTGTGGTAGGTACGGGGGACCCTGGAGTGGGTGATATGTGATATGATATGCTTGTGAGCTCTTATTGGATCCGCCCGTAGTGACTTTCAGTGTCAAGTTAAGTTGCTGTCTAGTATAGTCGAATTTTGCAAATCGCATTTGTTTACCATTATGATTATAGGCGGCTGGTGCACAGGTAAAGTGGGGGGGGGGGTCAATAAATGGTGTTAGGGCAGCATCTCCATAAGCTGTTTTCTTTAATAGCAACATTTTAAAAAATGATTGGATTTTAACGTTACTGATTAAATGTCCAGTTAAAAAATGTCTGAGAAGTGAAATTATGACGGAAGGCCCCAATCCGATTCAAAGCTCTATTTTTATGAAATAACATGAAAAAAAGTCGATTTTGAGGATTATTCAGCTTTTATTTTTGTGAAATAAATCAATCATTTGAGTAAAAAAATAATTTTTTTCTCTGAACACTATTTTTGATCTCTGAAAGTGGGCAAGGTCCCTATACTTTTGGAAAAGGGGGGGGGCAGTCGCCCCTTTGCCCCCCTGTGTACGAGCCGCCTGTGATTATGATAGATGTTTAGCACTGGCTTTTAAAGTTGATTTTCTCGAAACTACGTTTTTACTCGTTGGCACGCAGCATTTAAGCAGACATGTGACTCAAATAGAATGAAAAATACTGAAATTACGTCGCTGTGTGAGCAAATGCAAAATTGTTGAAAAATTATATTAAGCCTGCAAGTTCAAACATGGGCTGTTGGTTCTATATAGTCAACTATTTTAATTGGATGCATGAAATTAATTGGTAGATGCTAAATTTAGCTTGTGATGCCCATTCTTTTTGTTCTGCACTCAGTATTTTGCTATTTCAAAAAATACTGAATTCAGTAAAAATACTGAAAAATCACATGTCTGATTTAAGTGTTCATGTGCTAATAATGCTTAAGAGCAAGAATCTGAGAAACTGTCACGCCTAGCATTCTGAGGTGATTCATGACATCTCAGATTTTTTTCGAAAATTTACCAAATGTCTATTATCTCTTATTGAAAGACCAAATCCAGAATGTTTTATTCTAAAGTTGAGTTGTTTAGCTTTTATGGATTCCTAAAGGTGAAGGCGCGGCATCAAAAATTAAGCGGATTTTCAAGACATGGAAGTTGCTGTGAGCCAAAACTCTTACCAGGAACTGTTGAACTCCAATTTTCTTTTTGTATATGGAATATAGAAGGTTTTGAAACTTTACAAAATGAATGTTAAATTTGAGGTAAGTTGTTGCCGTAAAGTCAGTGAAGTCCCTCAAAACAAGGCATTTTTGACGTTTTTCAGCATTTTTGAGGTCCAAAAACAGCTTGTACATTTTAGTTGCCACGGCAAAAGCAGTGTCGTTTGAAAGACCAGTGTAAGCACTTGAAAATAATGTATAAAATAAACAACCGAGGAAAGTTCATCGTGCTTTTAGTTGCGTAAGGCCGAAATGTGAAAAATGTCATATTTTACCGATATTCAAACGGTCATAACTTCCTCTGCCAACAACATATTGAAATATTTTCTTTGCCAATGTCATACTCTACTCTTTGTCTTAACAGAACAGTTGAGTCCTTTGAGTCGAAATGCTTAAAATTTTTTTACAAAAAATGCACAGGCAAAAATACATTTTTTGTAGAAAAAAAATTAACATTTCGCCTCAAGAGAATCAACTGTTCTGTTAAGACAAAGAATAGAGAAGGACATTGGCAAAAAAAATGTTTCAATATGTTGTTGGCAGAGGAAGTTATGACCGTTTGAATATCGGTAAAATATGACATTTTTCACCTTTCGGCCTTACGCAACTAAAAGCACGTTGAACTTTTCTCGGTTGTTTATACATTATTTCAAAGTGCTTACACTGGTCTTTCAAACGACACTACTTTTGCCGTGGCAACTGAAATGTACAAGCTGTTTTTGGACCTCAAAAATGCTGAAAAACGTCAAAAATGCCTTGTTTTGAAGGCCTTCACTGACCTTACGGCAACAACTTACCTCAGATTTAACATTTATTTTGTAAAGTTTGAACTTTTTGTATTCCACATATAAAAAGAAAATTGGACTTCAACAGTTCCTGGTAAGAGTTTTGGCTCACAGCAACTTCCATGTCTTGAAAATCCGCTTAATTATTGATGCCGCACCTTCACCTTTAGGGATCCATAAAAACTGAACAACTCAACTTTAGAACAAAACATTCTGGATTTGGTCTTTCAATAAGATAATAAACATTTGGTAATTTTGTGGGAAAAATCTGAAACGTCATGAATCCATGAATCAAATACGTGACTCTCTCTCAGATTCTTGCTCTTAAAAATGATTGGATTTTAAGAGCAAGAATCTGAGAAACTGTCACGCCTAGCATTATGAGGTGATTCATGACCTCTCAGATTTTCTCCCAAAAATTACCAAATGTTTATTATCTTATTGAAAGACCAAATCCAGAATGTTTTGCTCTAAAGTTGAGTTGTTTAGTTTTTATGGATCCCTAAAGTTGAAGGTGCGGCATCAAACATTAAGCGGATTTTCAAGACATGGAAATTGCTGTGAGCCAAAACTCTTACCAGGAACTGTTAAACTGCAATTTTCTTTTTGTATATGGAATATAGAAGGTTGAAACTTTACAAAAGAAATGTTAAATTTGTGGTAAGTTGTTGCCGTAAGGTCAGTGAAGGCCCTCAAAACAGGGCATTTTTGACGTTTTTTAGCGTTTTTGAGGTCCAAAAACAGCTTGTACATTTCAGTTGGCACGGCAAAAATAGTGTCGTTTGAAAGACCAGTGTAAGCACTTTAAAATAATGTATAAATAACCGAGGAAAGTTCAACGTGCTTTTAGTTGCGTAAGGCCGAAATATGAAAAATGTCATATTTTACCGATATTCAAACGGTCATAACTTCCTCTGCCAACAACATATTGAAATATTTTCTTTGCCAATGTCATGCTCTATTCTTTGTCTTAACAGAACAGTTGAGTCCTTTGAGGCGAAATGTGAAAAAAATTTTTACAAAAAATGCACAGAAAAAAAAATTTTTGTAAAAATTTTTTTCACATTTCGCCTCAAAGGACTCAACTGTTCTGTTAAGACAAAGAATAGAGTATGACATTGGCGAAAAAAATATTTCAATATGTTGTTGGCAGAGGAAGTTATGACCGTTTGAATATCGGTAAAATATGACATTTTTCACATTTCGGCCTTACGCAACTAAAAGCACGTTGAACTTTCCTCGGTTATTTATACATTATTTCAAAGTGCTTACACTGGTCTTTCAAACGACACTACTTGTGCCGTGCCAACTGAAATGTACAAGCTGTTTTTGGACCTCAAAAACGCTGAAAAAAGTCAAAAATGCCTTGTTTTGAAGGCCTTCACTGACCTTACGGCAACAACTTACCTCAGATTTAACATTTATTTTGTAAAGTTTGAACTTTTTGTATTCCATATATAAAAAGAAAATTGGTCTTCAACAGTTCCTGGTAAGAGTTTTGGTTCACAGCAACTTCCATGTCTTGAAAATCCGCTTAATTTTTGATGCCGCACCTTCACCTTTAGGGATCCATAAAAACTGAACAACTCAACTTTAGAACAAAACATTCTGGATTTGGTCTTTCAATAAGATAATAAACATTTGGTAATTTTGTGGAAAAAATCTGAAACGTCATGAATCACATACGTGACACTCTCTCAGATTCTTGCTCTTAAAAATGATTGGATTTTAACGTTACTTATTAAATGTCCTGTAAAAAATGTGTGAGAAGTGAAATTATGACGGAAGGCCCCAATCCGATTCAAAGCTCCATTTTTATGAAATAACATGAAAAAAAAAGTCGATTTTGAGGAATATTCAGCTTTTATTTTTGTGACATTAAATCAATCATTTGAGTAAAAAAAATCCTTTTTTCTCTGAACATTACTTTTGATCTCTGAAAGTAGGCAACGTCCTTATACTTTTGGAAATGAGGGGGCAGTCGCCCCCTTTGCCTGTGATTATGATAGATGTTTAACACTAACTTTTAAAGTTGATTTTCTCAAAACTACGTTTTTACTCGTTGCACGCAGCATTTCTCGGAAACGGATAATCTCAAGCGCATGTGCTAATAATGCTTAATTTAATTAACCAAATTTTTTTCTTGCCATGAAGTTTTTCAGCTATAAAACCTTTGAAAAAGTGCATCAAAATTAAATTTTGTGTTTACCAGCGAGCGACCGCACTTGGTACGTGCGGTCGCTCGCTGATATATTCCAATTTCACATTACCTACCAGTTTTTTTGGCTCTCTTTCAGGGATGAAAACAGTTCAATGTTAAAAAAGAGGAAACATTACGCGGCTTAAAATTCGGACAATTTCTTTTCTATATTATGCGAAATTAGTCATGCAAGATTTCCTCTTAATTTGCTCCGAGAAATCGAAAGTAAATATTTATAAAACTTTAATTGCTCATTCACAATTTATTTTTAAGTCATTCACAACTAAATAGAGAAAATAAACTGGAGGGGGTTGCAATTTTTGACGAATTGGACACGTGTATCTCAAGAAATAAATTCTGTAATTAATATGCATTGTCTTCAGTAATTTTAAATTTATTAAACGTTTTTTTTTCAAAATAATTTTCCCAATTTTTTGATAAAAATCTCGAATATTTTAGCTGAACTTTCTTAATTTCTACCTCTTACAATGGAAACTTATGTTGTTGGCAGCATGCCAAAATAAAGTACATAGTTCGTCGATACTTGCAGGTCATCCTTGAGATTTCAATCCTGCTGCATCCTAAAAACATTTCCATTATTTTGGAAGTTGGAAATAATTTCAACCTGTACTACTTAAAATGAACTTATTTTAAGCTTTATTTTTGTAAAAAGTGTATTTTTATTTATTTTTTTTTTTCTAAACTTGATGCAACATTTTTTGATCGCGGAAAGAACGAAAAAATACAAAAAGCGGAAAATCGCGGATCCGCGGAAGATTTTCATCCCTGTCTCTTTGCTCCATAAGAGGATTTTTGCCCCCAGCTCGGTTACTTTCGTACTCCATGCTGATGAGTGCATAAACAGCACGAAACTACAGTCCAAGGATCGAAATTACCGAGTTGGCGGTGCATTGCATGTTCCTGACTTAGCCCTTGCTTAGGGGCGGTTATATTCACTGCTTTATACTCTTAACCTGTTTAACTCAAATTTCACGGGAAGGAAAAAAAATCGAGATAAAGAGGTCTTGAGAAACTTTAATGAATTCTAATGACGAAAATTTGAAATTGATACTAAGGACAATAAGTGCTATAGATGAAAATTCTTCTGTATTAGTTTTGTCAGGAATCTATTCCACTTTTACATTTTTGAGTATTTTATTGAAAGTTAAAGAAATCATTTTGACTGCAAGACTCAATCCTGAATTGTTGTCTTACTACCTGTTCTTGTGAAAGTATGGCATCAACATTCCGTTATTATGAAAGTACCCCCCCCCCCCCAATGAAAAAAAAATTGAGTCCTTAGTTGAAAGCTTTAAAAAATCACTAATTTTAATGAGAATGTGTGTTTTTTTCTTTTCTTCTTTTTTTTTTTTGACTCTACCTCTTATAGAGACTACTCATAATAAAGACCATTTTCTGTGGAACAGAGATGGTCATTTTATCGAGCGTCAACTGTATAGCTGGAATCAAGGTCGTATCCTAATCCAGAAAAAAAGTTCGGAGAGGGCCCAGTTAGCCCATTGCCCAAACGTACATACATTTTTGTGTGTTATGAGTCTTTTTTCTTGCTGATCCCCCCCCCCCGCCATGTTTATTTTCTTTTATTTATTTTTTTGTTAGTTTATTTTTCTTGTTTTTAGACTCACCTTTATTGGAGTAAAGGTGTCATGAGAGAAATGCAATGAACTTTTTAAAGTGAGTAGAATATTCGTAGTTTTAGGGGGTCCGGGGGTTCCCCCCCCCCATAGAAATTTTTTAAATTAATTTTATTATTATTTTTTATTATTATTTATTGTTTTTTATTTTTAATTAATTTTTTAATTCATTTTTAATTAAAGTTTTAAAGTTCTAAGTTTTAAAGTCCTTTTGAGGACTTATATGGAGCAATTGGGATTTCAAAAATGTGTTGGAAAAATAAGTAAACAAAAACTTATTCTGCATTCTTTTGCAAATTAAGATCATTCAAAAAATTGTAGTTTAACAAACGATTGACATTAATCGTCGGAGAGGAAGAACAATGGAGGAGAAAAGATTGACACTTAGCACATTACCACTTGCTTACATCGGTTTTCAGTATAGTTATATAGTAGTTTTAGATCAGTTCCCCAACCCACCGACATAGCACTTCATAATATAAAATGACCAATAGTATAAAAGCCACAAAATCCTTTAAAAGAAATAGTGTAGAGATTTAAAAAATAATTAATGAGAGTACTATTCTGGCCATTCAGTTAATTCGTTGTTTATTTATGTCATAAGAAATTGAATTGAAGCACTATTTAAGGAGTTTCAAAAAGGTATTTAATAATTTTCAAAGACTCTAGAACAGTTAAAATTATTCAAAGCATTTCATTTGCACTTCTCAGTCTCTGACGTTTTAATAGTTGATTCGACAGTCTTACGAAATTGTTAAAACTTTGAAAGACACACCCGTTTTAAGTTAAAAGTAGATATTAAAAAAATATTTTTTATAACGACCATTTCTTTTCAATCACAAGTACTGCAAAAAACGAAAAAGAATAAAGGAACTGTAATATTTTTTCTCGTGCTTAACATATTAATAAAGGAAGCAATTACAAAGGAACTTCCAAATACTGAATTCGGTATTTAATAAATAGTCAGAAATGAAACATGTGAGACACAAAATTTTTTTTTAGGAAATATTTTACAAAATATGCTAGAACATGATTCTTGCATTTCGCAGGAGGATTTATTGTTATTTTTTTTAACCCATTTATACCCATCTGTAGCCTAAAAACGTGACGCTTGTTAGTTACTGCATACAAAAACCTGTAATGGGTATATCATTTTACTAAAGCTGTTTTTCTCAAGTTAAATAGTCCTTCTTCTTCAGAAAACCAGTTAGAGCCACTATTTGGACGTCACAGTTTATTTATTGACATCTATTTTCAGACAAATCAGTCAAACAACGATCCAGCATGGGTAGCTGAGAAAGTAAGTTTTTTTTTGCGAACTTATTTTTCATAAAATTAAACTATTTTGAAGTGATTTGCTTAAAATTGATCAGAGATGCCTTCTGTAATGTTACTTTCCAAAAGAAAAGTCAAGTAAGATCGTATTTTGCTCACATATCTGCAAAATATCCCATAAACAGGACGTTAAATAACTTAATAAATATGGCAACGGCGAATTATTTTAAGCCTGAAATGTATATATATAAACCATTCCAAATAAGAGTTTTAAGCAGATAAAAATTGAAAAAAAAAAAAATGTTAAAAGAAACTTGGGACCTCGCATTTGTGTTAGAGCTTTAAAATTCAAGGCATACAGTTACATTTCAGCAAATTTGCAAGGGTTTCAAGCATTTGCAAATGAAATTTTTTAAACTAAATTTTTTCCACCATTAGGTGTCTCCAAACAAAGTGAAGAGCCTGTGAACGTTTTTGTGTGACCTTGTTGATTGGAGCCATGTTTAGCTATTAAAATCCCACGGTTTAAACAGAATCTTATAAATGGGGACCAATAAAGAATACGGCCCAGCCAAATCGAAGAAGGGCTGCTGAAAAGCAATCTCAGCCTAGTCGGAAACTAGGAGCAATTAGGTGGGGGGGGGGGTAGAAATCGAAGTGGTGCAAATTTTATAAGTTTTATGGTGGAGGGAACCCGGCCGACCAAACTGACAAGTAGCTTGCCTTAAGCCTGAATTGATTTGGGAAAGAGAGCAGAAAGTGCTAACCCAAATAGCACACTTCGTTTTTTAAAGGTTGTAAAATGGTTATTAACGTCGTGACAACGGATTAAAAACGTTTATAAAACGTTTTTTGTGCTACCTGGGTAATAAGGCTTGCTTTTAAGCATGTTTTGCAGCTAATAATAATTTGAATTGTCAATTCATGTTTTTTTTTTTTTTTTCACTTCTTCAAATTTTTACTTGTTTAATACAAAATTAAGAAAAAGCTTCATTCCGTTTTTTTTTTTTTTTTTTTGCCATTTTAAAATTTCAAAAAAAAAAAAAAAAAATGCTTTACATTACAAAACATTTTGGGTTTCGGGGATATAGAGTGATAACATGGTAAATATATTGAATTTTTGATTCAAATGCAGGGGACATTAAAGAATTTTGAGATGGACAGGTTTTTGAGATAGACTGGCTCAATTACAGAATACTTATGCGCAAGTCATTAAGCATTAAGTGCTAGTGTACGATTAATAACATCTATTGAATTTATTAAATCATTTAGAGGACAAAAAATTTTGCATTGAGAGGGAAAAATGTTGAATTTAATAATTTTAAAATATAACATCAAGCATTTATTATCATTTAGAAAAATTTGAAAATCAGAATACCAGAAGTTTTATTTTATTTTAGTGCATATATCATACTCAATATTTCATTTCATAGTCCTGTACTTTTTTATATATTTAATAGGAATATAGTATTACGGGCGTAAAGTACTGATTTTTTGTAACGCCCGGAAAAAAAAGAACTTCGTCTGTACGCTTTTTTTTTTTTTTTTTGAACTGAAGAAGTTATTAAGCTATGATGAAAAATTACTTTAATGAATTGATAAAAGATCCATACAGTTATTTCCAGATTTCTTTTAAGTTTAATTTTTTTAGGGAGTGTAACATTAGACTTCATTTTTTTTTCAAATTTAAACTGCATAATTTTATTTTATAAAAAATTAAAATTGGTGCATTTTATTATAGTGTCATGTTAGTAGTTAAAACTATAATGCAATTAATTTTGTTTACTTTTATTTTGCTGTTAGATATATGCATTTGAGAATGGGGTATTTTTCCTCGAAAATTACGAATTACTATAGTTGGTACTTCCAACTAAGAAAATATATATTATTTTTACTTTTATTACAAAACCAATGTAACATTCAAAAAAATACATTTTCAGCTTTACAACGATACATAATATAGCAATAAAACTTCAATATGAAATTTTAAAATGCTGGTTTCACTTTACACGGACTTGCCTTTAATTTATTTGACATATCGCTGCTTGAAATGAGCAGTGGCATATCTGCAAAAATCGATTTTTTTTTTATTACATCAAAAAATTCATTTTTTTAAACTCTTTCTTGTGGTAATATCGGCATATCTCTTGTTTCAAAATATCACGCAGCAATCGTTAGTGTCGTTGTGCATAATTATTTTGGCGCGCTTTTGCTAGTAAAAAACGACACTGCCGCCATTGCGTCAGTTCTGAATAAGTGCTTGGAGGAGGAACATCTAATGTCTCTGTAAGTTGATTCGGCATAAGTACCCTTAATACCATTTTACTTCAAAATACCGTTTTGCTGCAAAAACTTTGAAACGCTCTCCTGAAAAATGGCGTTTTGCAGATATGCCGTTGTTCATTTCAAGCAGCGATATATACACACATCTAAAATTGTACAATAACGATACTGGAATAGTTATTCTCGTGTTTTACAACGAAAACTGCTGACAAATTCCCCCCCCCCCCCACCAAAAAAAAGCTATTTTTTCCATCAATATAAATTATATTACTAAAACACAATTAATTATCTTATGTATTTTTATTGGGTTGGTTCGCGTACGTGGGTCACCCCCCTAAAACTGAAATATACAAACGGCTTTTGCACTTTTTTACACTGATCATGTCACATTTCATCATAGTGATTGGTTTTGCAGTACTGTCGTCCCCGCTTAATCGGGTAACGGATAAACGAATACCCCGCTTATACGAGTAAAATCTTCCTTATTCGAATATTTCCCCCATGCCATAAACGCTATCTAACTATCCCCGCTAAATTGAATAACATTTCTTGGAACCGACGGTATTCGTTTTACAGGGGCGGCAAATAAGGGGGGCAAGAGGGGGCGGTCGCACCTCCAAATATTTTTCACAGAATGTTAAAAAACGGGTAAATTCAATTTATGAAAACACAAATCAACGATCATGTGAAAAAGGAACTTAAAAAGATTGCCAATTTTCAACAAAAATTGATAAAAACTCATCCATAAACATATTCTCAAGATTATTTCTCAATTTGAACAAAATGCTCTGAAACAAGTACAACGGGACAAAAAAATTTTTTTAACTTTAACTGTTTGGGAAATAGCACAAGACACTGGAAAACGATGGAAAAAAAATCTTGACTCCAAACATCACTGATTAAAACTTGACTAAAAGTTAAAAAATGATTTCTAGTTACAACATTTTACGTGATAACTAATTACAAAATAATTTTAAAGTTTGGTCATAAAAATTGAAATTGTATTAATTGCTCCAATTTTTCTAAACATTAAATCCAGTTTAAGAAATCTTTCTTTTAACGAATATGTATTTTTTTTCTAAACTGAGGTGCTTCATAGGTGTCTACCCCATTTCGCCTTCGAAACTGTGTGATGAGTCTGTCCCTCCCAGTGGGCTGGGTTAGCTGTCAATCAAACCATCGGGTGGTCAACCTAGGGATAGTTTCGGGGATATTTTTTCCCGAAAATTTCCCCCAACCGGTTCTCTTTCTCCCTACGCGTACGCACTGCACCCACCCACATGGTTTTTTTTCATTCGGCGTCCAACTGACACGATTTTTAAATGCCCTTAGACTCAAACTCCATTGTGCGAACTCCAACAATAGGGACTCCCCGCAGTGTCCACTCCGTGGTCGAAACTTGAGAATCAATACCACTGGTCCGCCATCTTTAACCACGATGGGACTTAAAACTATTGTCGTTACGCCAAAAAGGCGATGAAGGCGATGCTGTTAAGTTCGCCCATCAAGTAGCTCGCCCCTCAAGTGAAGCGAAAAGTTGATTAGTGAATACGCCCTTCAGGTGATAAGTGTCATTCAGAACAAACGGAGGGACACGAACCACGTGTTGGTCATTTTTTGAACAACCGTTTTCTCTTTCAATTTCTGGCTTTTCTTGAAATTGCAAGCAGCATTAGTTAAAAATAAATTTAACTAATGCTGCTTAATAAATTTAACTAATAAATAACTAATAACTAATAATAAATTTAACTAATGCTAATGCTTAGTAATCCCCCCCCCCATTAAAATAAAATCATTATTTGTCGAAAAAAATGATAACGCCAACGTCTGGACCGCTTAATGAGGGTATACTCAACGAATATTACATGGAAAATGAACAAAAAGCAGAATTTAATATATACAATACTTTCTCAAAGCCAGAGGGACAAGTTTTCCCTCCTCACACCCCTGAATATCGGGCCAGATTGATCACCGACACGCATTGGTTTTAGTGCTCCATTTTCTCATACATTTTCTCTGCAGAAAGTATGCTTATCATAGTTAACAAAAGTTTTAAAGTTAAAATGTCAAGTTAATTCTAAAACTTCTCACGCATTTCAATATGAGAATAGCTTATAGCTTATAGACTTCTTTGTTCATACTGTAACGATTTCAATGTGAAAAAAATTATAAAATGATATCGAAGTATATGTTGGCTGAATCAAAATAAATAGATTAAAATTTTAGAAAATAATATTTAATTATTCTATAAAAGATTAATAACGAAGAGACATTTTAAGTACATTTCTATTTAGTTTCAGCTTTACATCACTTACATTAAAAAACGAAAACATTAGAACTTTATTTTGCGAGTTTTTTGGCTGCAAAAGTTTTTAGTATGTCATCAAATAATAACTTAGACAATAATGATAATAATAATAAAAACAATAATAAATGCAAGCTGAGTAACCTTAAATACTTTCAAAATAAAAAGTTTTTTGAATTCAGAATCAAAAAATTGGGAATCTTGTAAAAGGAGAGTTATATTTTTATTCAGTTTATCTCAAATTTTTCAGTAATTTTTATTTTAAAATTAAGAAAAAAAAAAAAAAGAAATGCTTTCCATTCTTAAAAAAATATCATAAATTAACTAAATACCAAATGAGTAATTCTTTTCCATTTCATATTGAATATTATATTTAATACGTTTGAAAACTACTTGAAATGAAAGATATTTTAAAAGCCTTTAATACTTGCAAATTAAAAATATTTTCATGAATTTCACTTTAGAAAAATTCTTGAGTAAAAAAAGTTAAGTAAAAAAATGTAAATTTTACATTTAAACTGTCCAATATTCAGCATTAAAAGAAGTTTACAATGAAATTTTAAGAAACTTAGAAATTCTAAACTCTTTACTGTGTAAGAAAAAGAAGGAGAACGTAAAAAAAGAAGTGAATTATTGAATAAATATTTATAAATTAGCATTTGTTTATTAAATACTTTACGAAACATCACATATTATGGCTGAAAAATATCCTGAACAATTTATTTATTTGAAATTAATATTAGAATTTAAATTTGAAAATTGATACTTTTTATTAACGCGATAATTTCGAGGAACATAAAATTTCCCTCTTTTACATAATTCCTACGTAGTGATTGAATTTCTTTAATTCTACTCTCAACGCCAAACCCGCATTGCAGTGATTGAACAAAAGTAGCCAAAATGTAATTGTTCCATTAACTAAGCAAAATATTGGTTTGTTTAATGATGCCTATTCGGAAACCCGAACAAGTGATTTACTTTAAAACCGGTCATTTTAATTATTCAAATTGTTCAGAAATATATATTCAAAATGTTTACTTATATAAACTTTAATGCTTAAAGCAGTTGCTGAAAAATCTTACCTGGTTAAAGAATGAACCCCTCCCTCCTTTCTGAAGTCCCCTTCATAGTTGATAAAACTTAGAAGGTAAAAAAAAAAAAAACTCTTTCTGTTTTTGCATTTTTCCCAAGAGTTTTTTCAAAAGTTTTTTTAAATCGGCTGTAATAGCGCCCTCCTCCATTTGGCGCCCCCCAATTGGCTGCCCGTATTGCTTGCCCCATAGAACTGGCCCTAAGAGTGCCAAAATTAGATTAATAGTAGGTTTAAAATTTCTCATGTGAGTTCAATTTCCAAAAAAAATATGAAGCATTTTCTAAAAAAGAGAGAACTTTAAACTGAATCTCCATTATTATAGTGCGAGATTTTTCTCAAAGAATGAGAGTAATTAATCGGTAGTATTCAACAAATATGTAGATTACGTGTAAATTAGATAAACAATGTGCCCCTAACGTATTTTCCATTCAACCACTATAACAACGGTGAACATAAATGATTTTCTTTTTCCCGCACTTTAGTTCTTTGCTGTTTTGTGCACCAGATGGTTTTTTAGACACATTATGAAATCTGTACTATATGAATATCATAGAGGAAATAAGGCAATATTAGAAAAGAAATAAATCTGTTGTGATAGCTAAAGATACCCTTTAAGTGAATGATTCTACTGGAGACAAATATGGGGCAACCGACAAGGGAGCGCTGCAAATATTTTTCTCTAGGCAAGTGTTGAGCTATTTTTTTTTTCTTATTGGTTAGAGCTGGCTTTTAAAAACTAGTCTCTTTTTTTAATAGTGAAAAGAAAATTATGCAGTTACTTTTCCAGTTCAGTGCCCCTAAAATCTGGCGCCCGGGGTACGAGCCCCGTCTGCCCCCCTCAAGTTACGTCCCTGTCTATTCCCTCCAACACTCCCACTTTCTGCCGAAACTTGCGGTATTCTATTGCACTGTTTTGACATAAAATCTTAAAATGCCAATTTTTCAATAAGACAAAGGGAGAACAAGAAATAGTCAAAAAATATTGCAATTTTGCACAATATTCACTCTGTGCCAAAGGAATATTTTCCGCAAGAAATACAAGAAATAAGGAACTGAATAAAGCTAATCAGACAGTATTTTCACTACAAGAAGTAACAAAATCTGCCAGCAACGAAAAAAAAAAAAAAAACTGAAGTCGCCGCACATATTATGAGGGTTTTTTTCGTTCAAAGTGCAACATTTATGTATTGCAGCTTTTTCACTACACAAACACATATTCCGTCTAGTTTGGCGTCAATGAGGAATTCCTCGAAAGGCGCCATTGAAAGGAATGGATTTTTTTAAGGTTATTAACGTCAATAAAAGAATGAGATGCTTTATTTTAATCTGTTCTCATTCACTGTCAAAGGTGAAAAAAAAATCTTTTTTCGAAAAAAATGTTGCAAGTCTTTCCTTAAATTTGCCGAATCATCAGTCCAAATTTGCCGAATGAGGAAAATTTTTGGGAGGTCCTGGAGACCTCCGTTCGGGGCGCCCCTGGGCTAATACTGCAACTACTAATTTGACGATGTACCTTTTTTAAAGAAGAATATTTAGTGCATTTTTACGCTCTTTTTTGCTGAAATACAAACATCGACATCGATAAAAACATCGAACTCAAAACATCGATGTTTTAACAAGAACATCGATGTTTCCAAAACATCGACATCGATGTCGCATCCCTAGTCTATAAGTATCCGAAATTTGTACATAAACTTTAAAAATGGGCAAAGTAACCCCCCTTTACGGTAGCGTAAAATAACAATAATCTGACAATTTATTCAAAATAATCTTTAAACAAAGAGAAAATAAGAGGAAGAGCAATGCTTAAAAGAAATTTTTAAAACTTTTAAATAATCTGCAGTTTCCAGGAAGCTTGAACATCTAACAATGTTTTTGAGATGCTCGAAGACCCAAGCATTTTCTTCTTACATTTCTACAATTGTAAAACAACAATTATTTTTGCTTCTTATATATTCGGAAATAGAATCTAATATGGAAATATTTCAGTGTTCATTAAAAATATTTTTCAATGAAAAAATCTGAAACACATTTTCATGCAGGTTATATTTCTAATTTAACTTTTTTTTTTCAAACCCCTGGCATTATTTCCCTCCAATTTTCAAAGCTTGGTGTGCCGTCATTTGTTATGGTCTTACAAAATATTGGGGGGGGGGGGGGGGGGCATTGGTCCCTCGTCACCCCCTAGATACGCCGCTGGATGTACCGATCAATTGGAAGTAATTGGCAATCTGCAGCATTGCCTATTATTGGCTCATTTTTGCCAACTAATCGTTACATGTTTGGAACTCTTCTCTGAAACTTTATGAAACTGAAGTTTTAAATACGTAATTTTAAGCTTTCTTTGGTGACATGAAGGAAATGTGGAAGACTGGTGGTATCTTTATATTTCAGTAAATGTTACGACAGAGAAGCTTCACTTTAGGTTTTGCTTGGTAATGATTAAGTACAGTGGCGTACCCAGGAATTGATTTTTTTGGGGTGCACATCGTCATGGCGATGAGATTTGATATATTATTTAGAAGTACTGTATGCTGAAACTTTTTAAAAATATGTAGTGTATTTCGATATAGTTTTTCTATTGAACATTGCTCTGGGAGAGGAGTACTCGAGGTTAATAGATGGCTATCTTCAATGCCTTCCCCGCCCTTTTTAATACATTTAACCCTTATTTTAATTTATTAATTACACAGGGCTGCGAAATTTAACTTTCGGAAAAATACAGAACAAACTTTAGCTGATTCTTATGGTATTTGGTCTCCTGATTCCGAATATGACCTCCATTTTCTCCATCACGTCAAAATTTTTTGTGAAATTATTATTATTATTATTATTTTTTTTTTTTTTTTTGTAATTTTGCTCAAACAAATTTTTTTTGACCAATTTTACGCTCAATATCAGGCAACTGTGCTTTTTTTCATTTATGGAATCTGTTTTAATGATTTACATTGATTTTTCAACAATAGATTAATTTTTATAGATCTAAATTTAAGAAAAAAGATCAGAAATGACGCATTTTTACTCCCTTTCGGAACAAAAAAATTGCTATATCTCACGAATAAAAATTTAAATGAAAAACAAAATAAACCCGTGTGGGGGGGGGGGCAGAATCTTCATACAGACTGCCTACCAAATTTCATCAAAATCAAAAATACCTAGATACGAAAATTGGCTAATTTTATGTGAAATGACTCTAGCCAAATTTCACGTTTTATGCTGCTTCACATTGTTTTATAGGTTCCAAGCGCATTACTATATTTGGCTATAGCCCATTTTATTACGTCATAACATAATAAAAATGAATGAAAATAGTATATTGGTTGTTAACTTACAGGAAATGCACCATTACTTGCCTTAAAAAGTTTTAACTCAAGGGATTTGTTAAGTTTTTTTTCTTAAACAGAGGAGATTTCGTGAAATGTGGCTACAGAATCATTCCACATAAAATAAACAAATTTTTGTGCCTAAGTATTTTTGATTTTAGTGGAATTTGGTAGGCAGTCTGTATGAATATTCTTCCCTCCCGCACGGGTTTCTTTTTCTTTTTCAGCCTACTTTCCCGTTAAAAATAAAAGAAAGACGAAAAAAGTATTAAAAGTAGCTTAATGCATCTAAAAATATCGCCAAGTCCAAAAAATATCGCCAAGTTAAAAAAAATATCGCCAAGTCCGAAAAATATCGCCAAGTTAAAAAAATAAAAAGGTAAAATGAATATCGAAAAATTAAAAATTTGAAAGTAGGGTATTGAGATGGGGAATTTGTGCGTCGGTCGGTCGGTCGGTCTGTCGGTCTGTCTGTCCCCCCCTAATAACTTTTGAATGAACATTCCGATTTGGACAAACTTTTTTTTGTTGGAAAGATCTCGGCGAGTACAGCTCATTCCCATATCTGATTTTTCGATTTGAACAATTTTTGGTTCAACTTTGAACCGTTCAAACAACCTGTCCCGCGATGCTAACTTTTAAATGAACAGTCCGATTTGAACAAACTTTTTTTTGTTCGAAAGATCTTTTCAAGGATACTTCATTCCCGTAT
>JAXGGA010018297.1:0-22375 GCA_038373865.1 Uloborus plumipes
ATTTCATTGAAAGAAAAAGCGTTTCTCTTCAGATTGCGGAATGTTTTAGTTTTGAAAAGTTAAAAATTCGCAAATCATTATTCAAACATCACAAGGGGTGTGTCCGTAAATGCTGGATTTAGACATCACGTAGCCCTAGTCAATTTACGACCGGATATTTTCCTTTCTCTCCGTTAAACGTTATAGAAACAAAGGAAGTGTTTCAGATAAATCTTGGAATAAGTTTTATGACCTTCATAATATTTGACGCTACAGTTTATTGCTAACAGTCACGTCAATGGTTCAGGAATAAATATTTTTAAAACTCTTCTGAATGCAGTCTGTGAACTAAAAATTAGCATAATTGTCTTGATTGCAAGAGTTTGAAAAAAGTTTATTTTTAAATTTGTACTCTTGTTTTGGTTGTTATGAAATTGTAGGAAAAGTCGACAAGATGAACTTGCAGAAGCGAAAAGGCAAATATTCCAATTAACTCCTTCCATGTTTGCGCCCGTACGAAGTTCGGCAACCTAACTGTTATACGCTCTTACTGTTTCGCCCGTATCTTTTCTATTTTCGGCAACAAATTATTCATATAGATGACAATAGATATCCAGTCAATGATAGTTTTTCAGTCTATCTGATTGGTTCAAAAACGCGGGTAAATGTATAATGAACAAAAAATGCAACAAAAATGTGGCATGCCCTAAATCGAATTTTGTAAAAAAGAGAAACTGTTAAAGGTTTAATGAAATAAAACAGACATAGCAACGGCATAATATGCTTACAGAGATCCTATTAACTATAGAGAGGATATTCCTTTATCCGCAAGGCAGAAACTGACAGTGCACAGGAGGATAAAGTAATGATCGAAAAAGAGGAGGGAATTTTACATTCGACATTTTTTGGCCCATCATTGTAGAAGTTAACGCATACACCATTGTATATACCAAACAATGGAGTCAAAACCGCTTTTATTTTTACAGCTAACACGTAAACCTAGCACATGCTCTGTTTGTATTGTTACTCTGTTCTTACCACATATCAAGTATCAACACGTTTGGTGCTACGCGCATTTATAACTTAGTCCAGGTCAGGCAACGGGCCTAATGCGTATGTGTTGCAAGCTGAGGCTCTTTTTTGTTGTTTAAATTAATTCAACAAAATCCACTTAAGTTTCTAATATTTAAGTAAATTAATAATCCTGTAATTACCAACGATCCATTTTTTAAAGTTTTATGTAACATTTTACGATGTCCGCAGTCGAAGAAATCCGTGGCTTGAAAAAAAGAGTTTTGTTTCAGTCAACGATGACTGATGCAGTTTGAAAGTAAAGTTGAATGTCAGTCCCTGGTCACTGACGAGGTATCTCGTTAAAAAGACTAATTCGTTACGGTACTGTCGTTTTAAGCACAAAAATGGTATCTGCAGACAATCTCAAACTGAAATATTGCTCTTTAATGTTTTGCGGCTTCATGTATTTGATTCAGATGATACTTTTTCAGAATTTTTTAAAAACCATTTCCCGTTCTCAAATGACCGTAAAACATTGCATTTATATAAAATAAGTTGCAAAGAATCACCTGGAGACAACAACTCAATTTTGTTAAAAACTGCAGGTACGACTTTTGTGCATAGCCCGGTAATGTACCACCAAACCAAAAAGTACCCAAAAGTTCAGAGACAAGTTGGAGTATATCGTCTGAACGTATGCCGCAATAATAATTCCCAAAATTACGACAGTATGCGATGCAATACTATAGACGCAAACTTTTGTATGAAAGTCTGTGAAAGTTTTTTGTGTGGAAGGGAGAGGACGCTATATTCAGGGCCCGATCAACCCTTAGGGCCGAATTCAAGAGAAACACCATTGCAATCGCTTCGAGGCGATCGCAATAGACCAAAATTGCAATCGCTACTGGAAGTCGAATTACATTAGAGTCGCATTTCGTAGCGATTGTAACGTTTCACTTGAATCCAAATTTGGGAACTTGCGATTGCATTGGTGAGTTGCGATCGTCCGCGTTTCACTTGAATTCCTGCCTAAGTGATGCTCAGGTCCTGATGAAATGTTGGTGCCTTTCTCACTAGAAAATCCTTATATTTTCAAAGTAGTTGTTTCCAAATGAGCGGAAAATGAAAGAAATTCACCACATTTTGGTGCCCCTAAAATTATGGTGCCCAGGTTCACGGACCTGTTGGACCGTGCGTTAGTCAGGTACTGGCTATATCACCTATATTCAGAAACACACACATCATGCTAGTTCGAAAAAGAAAAAAAACCGCTCCTTTCTCTTCCTTTCTTTCTCTCAGCTTTCCATCTTTTTTTTTTTTTTTTTTGAAGTTTGAGTTGAGTCAATGTATATTGCGGAAGAATGTAGAGAAGATTTTGCTCTGGCGACACCCATTTCGCGTAAAAGCTTAGTAAACAAACGAGAAATAATGTCGACGGCGCCTCATTGAATAACATGTATACTTGCCAGGATCTCTTGACTCTTCTTGATGTTGGAACAAAAAGGGAACGGATAGGCAATTCGGCAGAAGCGGGAAATTGAGATTCATGAGTTCCGGCTCTCGCAAAAGGGTATCTCTATCTATAGCAATTCCAAACTCGGTTGGATTGAAAAGAATACATTCTGGAAAGTGCCAGGACAAGGCAAGGGATACTTCTCAAAAGCTTCAATGCTCCGTGAAATCTACAGCACAGTATTTAATCTTATAGAGATTTTAGAGTTGAAAATTATTTAAATAGAGTTGAAACAATTCGCTGCCTTCTGAAGACGAATCTATGAAACATTTGCTTACTGTAACAGTTTCCGTTTTTTGTATGTGCTTGAAGTGTTGATGATGCCCGCCCCCCCGCCGAGATTTTTTGTAAATACATTACATCTCGTTGAGTAAAAATGCTATCAAATCTGTGCATAATGTGCTTTTTAATTCCGCTAAGGGTTGTTCGTAAATATGTTCCCCAGAATCTGTCCATTTTTTTATTTTTCTTAAGGGCACGAAAACATTTGTCTGACGCATACAAAGGATGGAATTCATGTTCTTTTAAAGCTGCTAAATAACTGTGAAGGAATTTCTCTTACAGACTATAACGTTCTCTTGGGTCTATGCGGAATAAGATTCTACATGCAATGCCGTAATAAAGTACAAAACGCGATATTTGGACTTATGCTAGTCCTGATCTGAGGTACAGAAACGACGTCGCATCTTTTTTTTCAGCAATTTTGATCCCCTCCTTTTCATTTTCCCACAAAGTATCACACTTTAAATAGCCCCCTCTCCTTTGTCGCATGCCACGCTATTGTTCCTAAACATATTCTTACAAAAATGCATGATGTCTCGTTTCTTGTACCCCCTCCCACCCCCTTGTCAAAAATTGTCATTATTTCAAAAACCCTCTCCCCTCCTCGAATCAAATATTCATTTGAGGTCAGCTCCTACAATAACTATTTGAGACAATAACTCTAACTTTACTGAGTTGGTACATTTTTAACGTTTAACAAACAAAGTAAACATTTGAGCTCATAACTGCATTTCAATAACTTGCTAAATATTCCTTTTTATCCAGTAAAATATTTGGTAAAATATCTAGTGAATATTTCTTTATATCTAAGTAAGTTGTTCATAAAAGATAGCGTTTTCCTTAAAACTTATGAGAGAAAAAGCTCCTATTTTATTAGAACGGAATTCTTTATGTAATTATTGGAGCTAAAATAGCCTCATATAGTTTTACCTGAAATGTTATGAAAGCTAAAGCTTAGATACCTCCAAATGTTTTTCATAGACGCTCAGTATGACTCAATATTTTCAACCCAATTTCTCGACCATTGACAGGAATTTGAATGATATAGAGGAGGGTGGGGGAAGAATCTTAATAAAACAGATTTAAAATACAAAGATGTGTAACGATAATATTTTTTAACAGTCCGGTGTACGCATTGTTAAATGTTTTAAGGGTTTAACATTTTTGCCAAATAAGTAAGTGCACGCCAATTAATTAACCTAAAAAATAAGTGCGAGAAATAACGTATGCGATTTATCTTCAATCAACTAATTTGGCACAAGTACATTTTTTACTGATGTTGTCTTTAGTATGAGACAGACATCATCACCAGAAAACGCACCATTATACTATTAGTTGTAGCTGCGTTAGAAGCTTTACCTTTTTCAGACGTAGTGTTAATCCCCGATATAGCATCCATTCTATTGTGTGGTACCAGTATCGAGGGATGCCATTACCACAAGAATTTTGAAGACTGTTTTCTCCACCATACAGAGGCACATAGAGATGTGAAATTTCTTCGATGCGAAACTGCACTGGGTGTTTTTATTTTGCTAAAAGTAGATCAAACGAGTATTCGAAGAATCTTTTACATGCCGCGAAATAATACGATAGGGTAAAAGGTCAACACCTTATACTACATTAGTCTTAAACTAAAAAGTAAACAATCGTTACTGAGAATGGTAATGAAAAGGGATTTTAGAATTTAATTTAAAAAAAAATGGAAAATCTCAATGCTTCCCTCTTATTTTTATACTCATATAATTCTCAAAAAGAGAAATTTCACTCTAATTAGCCCAGAGATTGCCATACATTTCTAATTCGATGTACTCCTCGAAGAATTAGTATTTTCACACTACACCTCAGTCAATCTCGTTTAGATATATTAAAACAATGGAGACTTCGCGGCACCCTTCTCCTCTCCCTAAGACATGAACCACATAGTTCTACGGCCCCCCATCTGAGAACCCCTAATATTAACCCAAAGAATAAACACGTGCTGCGTGAAGAGACAAATTGAACTTCGCTTGACTGTGAATGGCACATTTCGTTTTACTAATGTCGTCTTTATTACCAAACAACATCGTCAGAAAATTCAATCTTCAACTGAGCCCTAAACAATCCTTGCCTTGACTAGTAATCGAAAGGAGTCGGAGTATTGTATTATATTTAGCAGGAGGGCTTTTGCGAAGGGATCAATCATGCGTCGAGACAAGACAATGTTTGACGGTACACTCGTTTAAAGCGTATGTGTAAACGGACAAGATGAAGCTCTGATTGCGTTTAATCGGACTGTAAATATTTGATCGGAGCTCGGGGCTTTGTGAAGCTGGAGTTCATTTTTTGGCTGTGCAAATGATCTCTGACTTGAACTCGGAAGGAAGTGGGAGGAGGAGAGGGGATGGGGGAGGGAGAAGGGATTATTGAGATTTATTTTGTTTATGGAAAGGAACTTTTATTTTGATCAATTTTCAGTTAAATTTCCCAGACACGTGGTTCGAGTGACAGGGAATTCCTTAAAAAGAAACAAAGTAGCGAGAAAAAACTAGTTAACATCTGAAGAGGTATTAATCCTAGATGTTTTTATTTAGTCGAAATATTAGCCATAAATGCAAAGAAAATTGTTTTTGGAATGTGAATCGGAATGCGAAGTTAAACGTAAGTATTACGTTACTCTCACAGAATTGAAACTAGTATATAAATAGTCTAACTGTAACTGTGATAAAGTACCTGATTTCACATTTTTTTCATTATTTTTGTCTCAATACATCAGGGCCGTAACTAGACCTTAGTTTCGAGGAGGGTTTACCAAACCTATTTCTAGTGAAATCTATAAAGTCAATAAAATTTGATTTCGTGTTCTATATTCTGTTGATTTTTGTTACAATAGATGTTAAAAAAGTATTAATATAAAAATGTAAAAAAGAATATGACTCATCTTTTCAATAAAGAAAAAAAAGTCTGGATAGATGAGTATACTCATATACGTGCATTTGAATGAGTAATTTTGAAATTTCTACCTTATGACACTTGTAAGATGTGTTAAATATAGAGTTTGGTACTTACAAATTTGAAGAATTTTGGTGTTTTTTTAGTGGTATTAAAATATCGAAGGGAAAGGTGTATTGTTAAGAAATTATCTTTGCAATAACTACAATAAAAATAAATACGGGAGTAAAAACTCTTAATGTGTACAATTATTCAACAATGATAATTTCATTTTCAAATGCAGTTTCAAAGTAAATAAGAAAATTTAAATAACATAGCAATAATAATAATATTTTTAGTGAGAAACTATGAAAAGCATTTTTGTAATAGTTTTGAAAAATTTCGGGGGGGGGGGGGTTGAGCCCTAAAAACTCACCCCTTAAATACAGCCCTGTAATACATAGTCTTTCGTCAAATTTCAACCTGGCGGTCTATGACTAAATGCAAGGCTATCAGGTTCTATAAAAATGCAACTCGATTTCGCTCCGAATATTTTTTTTTAACATTGGCGGTGTAACAGTGAGGATTGCTAATTGTAACCTTTCCTTTTAAACAAATGAACAGAAAGTTTAAGTGTATGGCTGCAAAAGTAAGTACCTGAAAAAAAAGAGAAAATTGATAAAACGGTCATAACAAAAATTCATATGTAACTGAATTTTTTTGTTCTCTTTGAGCTTTACGACACCTTTTTGAAACTCTTTGTCTCAGGTTGTTCTCATACCGCAGTGTGCAATGAAAAAACTGGAAAAAAAGACAAAATTAAAAAAAAAAAAAATTCGGAATTATAGATGCTATTTACTTTCGCAGCTACAAGCTTCAGCTGCTAGAAAAAAAAAGTATTCGATTTCTTCAATACTTTTCAGCCAACAGCACTTTTTTTTGAATTTTAGTTTCTTTGTTATGAATCTTTACAATAATAAAGAACTTTGTCGCGCACACATTAACACATTTATACCCAGTAGCCTAATAACGGGAAGCTTGTTAGTTACGGCATACATAAACCTGTAATCGGTATATCCTTTTGCTAAAGCTGTTTTTCACAAGTTAAATAGTCCTTGAGAAAACCAGTTAGAGCCTCTATTTTGACATCAAAGTTTAATTATTGACAGCTATTTTCAGACAAATCAGTCAAGCAACGATCCAGCATGGGTAGCCACAGAAAGTAAGTTTTTTTGAAAACTTATTTTTCATAAAATTAAACTATTTTAAAATGATTTGCTTAAAATTGATTACAGATGCCTTCTGTAATGTTACTTTGCAAAAGAAAAGTCAAGTAAGGTCGTATTTTGCTCATATATCTGCAAAATATCCCATAAACAGGACGTTAAATAACTTAATAAATATGGCAACGGCGAACTATTTTAAGCCTAAAATGTATGTAAACCATTCCAAGTAAAGAGTTTTAAGCAGATAAAATTGAAAAAAAAAAAAAAAAACTTGTGCATTAAGGGTTAAAGCCTTCTCCTTGAATTTTAGAACTGGTGATAAGGTAATACAGGTTGCAATAATATGACCAAATTTTCAACGTTGCTTCGAGGAACACGAAGTCAGGCATTGGGTGTGAAGATAATTATTCTCCTCTTTATCTAGCTCCATTAGTTGCTATGGAGCAGCATGATAATATGTAACTCCTAGAGACACCACAGCCTGCTCGTCCCCAAATCTTTGGCTATCTAGTTATTTATAGCACCTCAGCTTTTTGTCGACCAGTCTGTTTCTTTATGTTCTAAATTTTTAATTCTGTCGTTATTTTATTCACTCTCGCCTTGAAGCACACGTAGTCTAATCATTGCAGAATCAGAGATATTTTTAGCGTCTCTGAAAGTATGTTTCACCCGTTGAAAATTGAAAAGCAATTCTAATTTTAAGAGTACTGCAAGAACGATATTCATTAAAAGTTTTTTTTTTCCTTTTTAATTTTTTATGGAATTGATCGTCATTATGATTTTAACTGTTTCACTCCTCTTGAAGGAACTTCACTCTTCTAAAAGATATCAGGAAGCCTTTAAAATCTTTGTAAAAATTTCTAGATATATTGCTTAGCGGATGAATATGTTACAAAATTTATTCCCAAGAGTTAATTACCAAAATTTATTAACACTTTTTTTTGGATAATGTTTCAAATTTTCTTTGTTTACTGCTCTGTGTGAGAATTTTTGTAGGTTCTTTTCTTTCCATCCTATCTTCAATCAAATAGTTAGAAAGTAAATTTTTAATGGAATTTATCACGATTATGATTTTTACTGCTATTTCTTTTTCACAGCTTTAAAAAATGTCAAAGGGTATTGTAATATCTTTGAGCAGAGTGAAAGCTTTATTTAATGTATCAACTAGAATTAGTTACCACAATTTATCAAACGTTTTTACATTGCTTAAACAGTGTTGATGTTGGAATCCCGCTTGTAAGATTGTGTTTAGATTATGTTTCAAAGTTACTTTGTTTAATAATCTGTGTAGAAACTTGCCAAATCTTTTCTTCCTTTCCCATCTTCCATCTCATCTACACTTCAAAAAATGAACTGTTGTTTTTACAGTTTCTTACTGTAAAGGGAGCGATTTTACAGTATATTGCCGTAAAATTTAGCTTTATTATACTGTAAGAACAACAGTGAAAAACGGGCAGCAGAAATTCTAGTTTAAAATGGTAAAATACACGGTAATAAACTGAAATTATCAATTGTACAGTTTATAACTGTAAAATTAGCAATTTTACAGTTTTGCAATTTTAGTTTATTACTGTAAAATTAGCAATTTTTGCAGTTTATTACTATAAAATTAGCTGAATTAAACTTTATTCATTTTTTGCAGTTCATAGAAAGTTATTTAAAAAATGTATTAGATGTAATTGACGCTATCGGGATCTTTCTGATTTTGAATATTTTACTTCTTTAAAACATGGTAAAGAGTTGTTGCGCTTTAAAAGTAAATAAAATGTAGTTAAAACAAACCTAACTTGACAGCGTATACGTCATGGTGTGATTAGGATCTGCGTAGCCTTCAGAATTAGCTTTGCCTCAACTGCAATTCATAGAAATGTTTGTTAGCGAAATGAGAACGTTATTAAATTCATACACAAGAATTCTAACTACCAATTACCATTATTGGATAAATTATTGTTAAATGACTTGAACATGGTAATTCAGACATTACATTGATAAGGCTTTGTTTTGAGATTATGTTTCAACCCTACTTTGTTTACTGTTCTGTCTGGAAACCAGCCAACTGATACATTACTATAATTTGAGTCGAAGCTCATTGACTTACATGGAAAGGTGATTTCCATCTCCTCAATCTTAAACCACTTTGAATCACAAGAAAAGAAAACTGAAGAAGTCATATTTCGCGGTTCCATTCAGCCAATGTGTCTGACTTTATTAGCGTTCAAAAGCTGCGGCGGAATATGTTCAATGCCAGTGGGCAAACGAAACGAGACAAAACTTCGATTGAGTCTAATTGGATGACAAATATTTGTCTGGAGTTTGTGGAATAATTTGAGTTTATCTCTCGTCGGATTGAGTCACCTCGAAGTAAGGAACAAAAGAACAGTGCTGGAGAAAACGGAAATTAAGATTCATGAGGTTGGAAAGGAAGAATGGAAGTCGTCTCCGGAGGAAGTACACACTCATAGAATATTCCAGCATATTTAAATTCGAAGAGAATGGGAATGTCGTCTCGATTGAAAAAGACAGTTGAGCGCCCGATGAGCTGTCTGTGTTGACTGGGACCTTCTTGATAAAGTGGGATCTCTGGTAGAAATCGAATATTCTCTAAGATTTGGTAGATTTCATTTTCAGTTCAACTTGAATTTGATTTCTAGTGTTTGCTCTTCTCATTTTACTTTCTTGCTCGAAGTGAAGGATTTATTTAACATAAAAAAAATTCTCTACTCAAATTCCAATTTCCAATTTAATCACACGTAATTCACATTCGACTAGGGTAAGTGCTCCAGTAGTCGGCTAGTCTCCAGTAGTCGGCCACAATGACATAAAACTCCTCGTAAATAGTACATTTTTAATTCAAAATCAGATATGACGCATTCACACATTCATGTACCTATCCTCAATCATCAACCAGTGGCAGTTAAGTTTTGGGTACTTTTTTTGAATTAGTAATGAGTCATTTCATTTTGAATGGTGTGCCCGTCAACCAAGATTGCAATTCTGCTTATTTTTCAGCTATGATGATTTTGTGGCCGACTACTGAAGCATTTACTCGTATTGACAAGAGCTTGGATTTTAACATTTTTTTTTTTTTTTTAATTTCTGAAACAAGTAGGTGATTCACTATCAGAAAGGTTCATTCTAAAGTTTTATCTTGTTTTTGTTACTATATTGATGGTTGAAAGTTTTGGGTTAGCCAAGACCAACAAAAGATCTCTTAAATGGCCGAATACTGGAGCACTTACCCTATTTGTTGCGAGATGTTTTTTTCATATATTTGTACATACGATTCAAAACTAGACAAATAGACAAATTCCTTCTATCTATCTCACTGTCTGTCAATCTATCTATCTTGATATGACATTTCGGCAAGTTGTGTTTTGACGTCGTTAAATACTTACTAATATGCGGAGGTATGTAAACACATATACAGAACTTTTTACCATGCGTCTGCATACAACTTGTTTGAAAGTTGGCTTTGTTCGCAGTTTTGGAGGAGCATTTAGTATTATTTTTTCCCTTTTACCGCATTACAGCATTGTGCTTTTAGTGAATAGCTTTAACCATGTAGCCTTAAGAAATCAGTTAAAAATGAAACTGTGTAGCATATAATCGAGGCTTCTGTTAAAGTTTCTTGTAACCAATAGCCATATATATCGTTATTCATGTACGTTTCGATCTCAATTTTGATTTGCATTCATCACACATTTTACTAGAATCGACTAGAATTTATGATGGTCAATACTTTGATGAATTCTAACCCTCAAAAAATGTGTTATTTCGCATGTTCAGAAAGAAGTGATCAACTTGGAAAAAATGGATTGACTACATACTCTTGTAGACGAGTGATAGATTGAGAACGTAAAAAATGCAAGGTATGTGTTCATATGTCCAGAAAACAATGCTAGTTTTGAAGATCTACTTGCCTTCATCCAAGCCCAGTGGACAAAAGAAAGAAATAGGCTTACCGTTGAACCCCCAAATAGACTTGCAACTATAAAATCCTACTACAGGTAAATTTAAGGGGAAAAAATGTGTTCGACAATTTATATCAACAAAAAAATATTTCATAGGAAAACAGGTCCAGTAAGAAAAACGTATGGGATAATGCAAATGCCAAGTAATTATGCCCGAAAATCATAATTTTGAAGAAAAAAATTTAAAATATTCACTAAATTAAAATATTCTTCTTTCGCAACATTGTATTTTTGCAACTACTTCATAATTATAAACGTTTAACTATATAATAATGATATGAGAAATAGAATTGAAGAGGAAAGTGGATAAAGGTGATATGATGCGACAAATTTTTAAATTTCTTGGGCTTTAAAAAAAGTTATTTTTTTTAATGGATTTTTCTCAACGGGTAAAACGAGGTCATATTCTTAGTTAAAAACCATTTCTGTGACTATTGGGACATGATACTGGTGGACCTTTCACCTTCATTCACGGTAAAAAGTAAGTGTCTCACATCCCCTTTATCCTCTTTGCCCCTTCAGTTCAGAATTTATGTTTAATTTATTTTCCTCCTCAGTTCTAAATGTTACATCGGTTAAATTTTAATTTTTTTGTAACGTGCTTAATACACGAGCTGACTGACTGCAGTGCATGGAATTTGCAACATTTTGGCACATTGTAACATCAGCTATTGCCCAATCTGCCCATATAACTCCGTGTTCCATTCAAGCATCGAATCAGCCACGATCTGATTTGCAATCCGTTCCCTTCGAGAGCCCGAAAATGAATTCATCGGACTCCTGTCCATCGACTTAGTTCGAATGATAAATTATTCAGACGATATTCATCATCCGCCGGAGGAGCTCAATTAGAGTGGAATTTATGCGAAACAGCGTTCTCCGGGACTAATGGAATTATTTTCCCTTTGGAAAGCGTAAACAATTTGTCAAATATGTTGCGTCGAAGCGAGTTCAATCCTTTTAGCATCCGTGGAAACATGGTTAAAGGATAGTGTAGAGTAGGCGTAAATCTCGTAGCTAATCGGGATAATCAGTGACAGAGCGATGTTGTGAATCAAATTGAGGAATAGCTTAAGAAAAATATTGCAAATGTTTACAATTTCTACAGTAAAATGGTGTTTTTTGAACAAGATTCCATACAATAATAAAGATTTTTTAATTGAGGATAATACTGTTAAGATTTAGCAACCTCTCCAAATAAAAATAATGGATTTGAAAATTGAAAAAAGAAGTTGGGGTTGCTATTCCTCAAGAAAATAGTGCGATGGGAGAAGACGCTGGTCATATTTCAATTTCGGTTGTCATTCTATGCAAGAATCAGCAAGAATGGTGTCGGAAGAACTGAATCGGTGAGAGCAAAAATATCAGTCACAAAAATTCGAAAATTTGTTTTTGATGAAAACGAGTTGTGGGAGGCAAGATGCGTGTTGAGGTATAAAATTATGTCAGTTAGGTTACTAATTCGAAAGATACGGGGCCTGTTACTTGAACGTTGACCGTAGAAACAATGCTAGAATTCAGACGTTTTTTCTCTCTCCTGAACAATTTGAAATTCTGGACTTACGTTGTTTTTGCACTCACCGATTCAATTTTGAGATGCTTTTTTTTTTTTGCCTCGCACTGCAATTATTGTTTTCCTTTCTAAAATAACTTAAAAATAACTAACGCAAAATGCCATGGAGAAGGATAAGTTTAACTTCTTTGACTAACTTATTTTTTTCTGGTTATGAAAAAAAAAGCATTTTAGCAGGTTTGCTGTTGGAAAAAAAAAAGGTTTGTCGAAAAAAAAAAGGTATTTGCGATTTTATAATAAAAATATAGAAATTCTGACTAGAGAAACAACAGATCCAAAGAATTATCGGCGATTAATTGCTGCACGAAGAAAATTGAGCTTGAATTAGTGAAAAGTAAAGTACTTCAACTCTGAAAACGCGCTTACAAAAGAGCTATGGACAGAAACTAAGAACGAAAGGATAATAACTCAACTAGGAAAATAGTAGTTTACAGTACTTTAAGTACGAGGAAAATATATCAAGTTTCAAAGCATCTAAATGAGAGAGAGATATTTTGAAAATATTGTGAATGTAAATTATACGTTTGAAATAATATCTCATCTAAAGGCATTCAGATATAAACTCTGAATAAATTAAATAATCTCCCCCAGTATAACCGGAATAATGGCTCGCCTAGAAAGTAATTCGAGGTGTAATTATTTGGGAAATAAATTATAAAACTTTTTTTAGAAATCTTAGCGGCTTCAAAAGCTATTAATTTGTGTAATCTAACTCCCTCATACAATTCTAACAAAGAGATAATTTATCTATCACCATTTGGTAACATTTAAAACAAAAGCAAGGTTTAAATCAAAATTGATTACAATGATGGAGGATGAAGCTTATAGAGAATATATGTTAAAGAGAGATTATTACGGAATTCTCTGAAATGGTACTCTGAATGGTATGCGCCATTTCGTTACTTTAAGTCATTTGAATTTTTCTCATTATTGAATTGACTTGTTATTCTTTATTTTTTCTTTTAGTCCTTATAAATAGTCTCTCAGTCAAACTTTTCTTTAGTTCAAAAGTATTTAGGTGTTTTTATTTAGGAATTAGTGTTGCAAATGCAATAATTAGTATTTGACTTTAGTTAGCAAAAAGGCTTATGTTAGTGTTACGGATTCGTCTTCAGTAAATAGTCATTAAAACATTTGCTTAGTCATTTGGGAAATTCTTTTTTAGTCAATGTGTTTTTTCGTATTTTTCATTAAAATATTATCATTAGTACTTTAAATTTTCTTTCTTGAGTTTTTTCCAAATTACGGATCTAATACTTAAGGTACTATAAATTTTTAACAAGTGCTTATGGTTTTTTTCCTTCAGTAAGTAGTATATTTCACTTTTTTATGTGTATTTTTGTTTCAGTCTTTAAAACTTCCTTCAGTTTTTAGGAATATTACCCTTAGAAATTAGTATTTGTTTAAATAACCTTTTATTACTGAGTTTTTTTCTTTCTTAATTCAACAAAGAATTTTTCCTCAATCATTAGATTTTTTTGTCAACTATAATTTCTTTTGTCATCAAAATTTTTCTGTTCATCATTTTTTCATCAAGTTTAAAATTACTTTTTTCTCGAGAGAAGTGTTTTACCCATTCTTACTTCAACTAACTTCAGAATGTCAAGATATATTTTTTAAGATGAAAGTGACTTCTATACACTCCAATGAACTCAGGCAACCTGTTCAAATAAGAGATTTGATGAAACATTTCCGCCATTACGTAGCGTAGGAGTAGAGTTTTTAAACAAAGCATGCAGAAAGTTAACGAAATTATTACCTTCCAATAAAAAGAGTTCTTAGGGGTTTTCCTTAAGTTTATGAATGGATGTTAGAGAATAGTGTTTATTTTAAGTGAGTGCGTCAAGCCCTTGAGCAATCACACGGATTGAGGTCGAACTCTCCCTCAGAAAACCTCATGGGTCCTCAGATTGAAAAGAACCCATGAGATTGTTCTTTTCAATCTATATAGTTAAAATATTGTTACAAATCTTGTAAATAGTTGTTGTTTTTCCTGCCTTGCACCATTTCACTAGTTTTGGTTTTATCTGGCGACATGTTGCAGAAGTATCTGCAGATATCACTTTTACCATTGGTATACCGACCCCGTAACATTTTGTAGTTTTTGCACTTCCCCTAACTTAATACGCATGAAGACATTTTTGCTCTGAGTTGTAATATCGTGGGGTTTTATTTTTATCACTAGAATTTTCTTGAATGGATTATTTAAGCTTGTGAATGAATCGAACACTCCGGATTTTGCTAGAATGTTGTAGAAATATCCTTCCGAGTATAAATAGCTGTCCAACTGCCTTGAACACAGTTAGTTTTTCTCAGATTTGATTTCTGAGAGGCTCGTTTTATTCGCTGGGGCGAATGTTTGTTTTGCTTTTGTAATTTTTTAATTACTGTTCACGTTAGATACGTGGTGCTGAGTTACTGTTGAGAGTACATTGTACTGTTTGCTACCTAATTGCTAGATGTTTAGCAATTGTTTTCTGCTCCTATTGTCAATAAGTGTACGTACTTGTAAATAAATTTATAGTTACTTCCTCAAGATTGGAATGCTCATTTAAAGAAAGTTGAAGGTGCTACGGACTCGTTACAATATGAATAGTCATTTCAGGACATCTTTATGTTTAGGATATCCCACATGTTAAGAAAATCTCTGAGAAACTTGGTATGTACACTGCATGCGGTGTTGCATGCGGAAACAACTGTATTGAAGTAACCTAAGAGAGTGCACGTGTTTGTGAACCGCAGCTCTTGAAAATTCAGAAAGTGAGCAAGAAAATAAATATCAAAAGTCTCTTCACTAAATTATTTATGTCTAAGAAAGGTTGAATTTAAAATTGACTGTTGATGATAACAAGTAATGTTGATGATAGTATTATAAATGTTTTGGTTTTTTGGCGATTTCAGTGGCCAGCAAGATCAGACATTTATTAAAGATCTCTATCCACGTCATTAGAGTAGCACTTGTACATTATTCTCAAATCGCAGCTATGAAATCGTTCTCTTCTTGGGATGAGAAGATGTAGGAATTAAAAAAAAAAAAGCTTTTAGTATTATAAGTATCAGTTTCACATTACCTTTGTTCAATACACCCTTTTCTGAAGCAGTGCTGTTTTATATTAGTTACTGATGGTCTGGGGAGCAAAGATAATTTTGTTTTAATGCTACTACGCGTTCTACTTCGCTTCCAGAACGATGTTGCCTTGTCTTAAGGCCCGGTTTCCTAAAGGCCCGGTTTCCTAGGAGTGAAATCGTCGATTTCTGGCGAGGCGACAGACGCCGCCGCCTTCTGCGCATGTGCCTGAGCCGCAGAGTGACGTCGCTTCATGCCACGCTCCAATCAAACTGGTTCTGATTCCAGCGTGCGTCGCGCCCGGCGTCAGCGACGATTCTAGGAAACCGGGCCTTAAGAGTGAAATCGTCGATCTCTGGCGAGGAGACAGACGCTCTCGCCTTCTGCGCATGCGCCTGAGCTGAAGAGTGACGTCGCTTCATGCCACGCTCCAATCAAACTGGTTCTGATTCCAGCGTGCGTCGCGCCCGGCGTCAGCGACGATTCTCGGAAACCAGGCCTTTACACTTCAATTTCGTAAATTTTTCTATTTTGTGACTTTTTAAAGTTCTGGAAATTTTTGTTATGCACTTTTTTATGTATTATCATAGCAATGAGTCCTTCATTGTGGATAGGAATATGTTTTACGGCAAGCAAGGGATATAGAGGGGAGATAGCGTTTTGTTTTTTCTGCCAGATATGGGTATAGTCGGCGTAGTCCTAAATGCTTCTCAAAGCCTAGCGTAACACATGTGTCACGCTAATCGACTTCGATTCAAATAGCAAAAGTAAAATTTAAAGAGTCCCAATGAACTTTATTTTTAGTGTGTGAGTTACTTAAAGATTCAACTATTCTAATTCAGCCTTATTATTTTTTTTCACAACTTTTTATCTTTTACTCTGGCAACGAGTTTAAGCTAAAATGAAGAATTAATTCCGGCCAATATGGGTTAACTTGATTTGTTTTACAAGGAAGCATGATAATTGGGCGTTTCTAAGCACTTTAAAGACCAGTATGTGACATATTATTTAATAAGTTTTAATATATTAAGTTGAAATTTATTTTGTAAATTATCGAATACAAACAACTATTTTTTTGTATTATTGAATACAACAATTTTACTTTTTTATGTATATATAGTCACCAGAATCTTAATTTTAGCAAAAAGAAAAAAAAAAAAAAAAAAAGGATACATTATAATGAAACCTATAATTTTGGTTTGAATACATCGCAAACTTCAATATTCTACTTCTGAGTTTATGATTTTAGAAGGATTAACAGTCCTACTCTTCAGTCATTCAGACATGGACCTAGTCCTGAGTGTTTCTTAATATCTTCAAAGATTTGGACAGTCAATAATATAGATAACGGATAGTTCGATGATATTGCACAGCTTCGTCAATTCTCTTAGACAGACATTAGAGATAGTCCTAGATGCGACTGAATATTTTCATCAGTTTGGTTTGATGTTAGTCAATGCGATACCCATACCGAGGAGATTTCTTAAATATTTTACCTATAAAAATTTCAGTTGCTTCTAATGCCCAAAAAAGTTTTTTAAATTTCTCATGTAATGCAAAATCCAAAGATTATTGAAAAAAAAAAAGGATTCTAAAAAAATACACCTTGACTGGGGTCTCTGTTTTTTTAGTTTTAGGTTAAAACAGGTTGAATTGCGCTTTGTATGTAATCTTGTAACAAGTACTTCCGTCACACCGCGTATTAGTTAAACTTGGATAAAATAAAATACTTTTGTTCTTTGTTTTTAAAATTTAATTCCACCTCTTTTTAGTATACTCATGGGAGTAGGAGATTTATAATTCAGAAGCTTTGTGAAACGATCAACATGCACTCATGCATTAAGTTAAAAAGAAAAATGGTTAAATTTTTTTGTGCAATAGCATTTTACAGTGCTAAAGTGGTAAACTTTACTGTCTCGGAAACTCTTAAAGAGCATTTTTTTATTTGTGAAACATTTCATACATTTTTTTCAACACATTGCACATTTTTGCAGTCCTCTGAATAAGCTTTGAAGCTCATTTGTGTCTAGACCTTTGCAAATCTGTAATTCTCTTTGAAGAACTCGGTCCTTTTATTTCGAAACGTTTTCTCTCGACCCTGCTTTAAGAATTGAATTTAACTACTGCTGTTTTTCAATGATCTTGCTTTTACGGCATTCTTTCAGGAAAGTCTCGCCTGCTGAAGGTATTTACATTTATGATAATTTTTCTCTCTGAGAAAACTCCAGATGGCACCTTTTTCCTTTGTGTAAGAAGGATTGAAGATATTTTTAAATAGATTTAAGTTAAGCAAAGATGCTTATAACTCTCGGAAAAGCATTTTCCATTTAGATTTATCTTGAGAAGCATTTAAATCGGTTTTATCATTAGTTAAATGTTATCTAAGCTGACTAAAACATGCGAATGGGACAAGAAAAGAATAAATTTCTCAGGTGTAAAATATTGCTTGCATTCGTTTTGGAAAAATTGCTCTTTTTTGTTTGTTTTCTGGAAGTCGTTTTCAATGTAATAAATAAATAAATAAATAAATAAAAACTACCAAAAAATCTCTAGGAAACTGAGACTCCATGATCTCTTCTAACAAGAAGATAGCTCCTACTTAAATAACGTTACTTACGAAAAAACTGTTTCGTTGCAACGTTAATTTAAAAAATACTGTATCGTTACTACAATGTAGAATAAATTGTAGTATACTACCAGAAAACCTCTAAAGGAAACTGAGATTCTATAAATGTTTTGACGCTAAAAAATACTATACCATTATATCCCCTTTTAAACTGGAATTCATGAAGTTTTCTAGTACCGGTATAGCTTATTCTTTAGTAACACTATCAATTTTACTTAAAACATAGCTGTAATATTACTAGTAAAGTTTATAAAATTTCTGTTTTCTAGACGTTATTAGTGAAACAACAGTTTTGACTTCCTTTTAGTGATCGCGAAAATAAAAATCACTCAAATTTCGGTCTAAATTTCGATTTTGCTCTAAGGACGTCATTTCAAGTTTTTAAAGGGGGGGGGGGAGGCAAAGGTGAAAACTCAATGCAATTTCATCGGAAATCAGCAAAAACCACTCCCACTTGTATGTAAATACATTGATTTCTCAAATTCAAGGGGGGCGGCAATTGACCCCCCCCTGCCCCCCTAAATGACGGGCCTGTTTTGCTCACAACCAAATAAATGTTGAGTCGTTTTTTCGACCCGTCACCACGTGCATATGTACCTAACAACATATAAACAATGAAAAAATCCTTTTCGACCATCCCCGATTTAATTACAAGTTTTCTCGTGACGTCTGTTTGTATACATATGCATGTATGTACGTATGTATGTCGTATAAACCAAAAACTGTATGCCGTAGCAGGTTATAATTTGGTATGTAGGCTCTGAGAGGGGTCTAGTTGTGTACCTTTCCTTGTGGTTGCATTCGAATGTGCCTAAGATGGTCTTTTACCCCTTTTTTGAGCTAAATCAGTGTTAATTTCAATGCATAATTAAGTGATAGTATTTGGCGTTACCACTTGGCGATATATCGCCAAGCTTTTGGTCGCCAGATGTTTGCCGCAAAGTTGGCAACTAATTTGGCGAAAAAAATGATGTTTGGACTCAATTTGGCGCTGTTGGCGACATTTTGCGAAAAATCCACTGAATGATATTAAATTCGGCGATATTTAGAGAATGAATCATTGTAAAACATTTTTTTTGCATTGATTCGTGGCAAACTAAGGGTGTAAATGCTTGAATTGTTATCTTGCTCACTCTAAGGCACTATTTTAACACTTAATGCATCTACACCCTATAACAAAAAAATTAACGCACCAAGAAGGAGTTGTGTGATTGAGAGTGCGTCATTTTTTTTTAATTATAGCGTGTATAATGAAATTTAAACGTAAAAGGAAATAGTGTGGGGTCCACACCAGATTTTTTTCCCAAAGTGTTAGTAATGATGCAGATTTTTCTTAAGTAACATTGTAACGATACAGCTACTTTTTACGTAGTGGCTATCGTAAGAAAGTGCTGTATCTTAACTAGAAAAGCTTACGGAATATCAGTTGCTTAGAGATTTTCTCCCAGTACTGCGTTTTTTTTTTTTTTTTTTTACAGTGATGAAGGGACATTTAACAAAAAGAAGTAACGTACCAGGGTGAGCAAAAATGATCAACCAGAGTTGAAAAAAAAAACATTTTTTTTCGAAACTAATTCATATATTACAATAAGAAATACATGAATGTGAAGAGAAAATTTTGCAAGTTTTTTTTTCCACCAGTCAAGTTCAATTGCACAAATGTGTGCAACGTGTCAGCACACAGTTAAAAATGTTCAATTATAAATGCTCAATGTTGAAGCTTTTTGTTACAAGACATGAAATAATATGTTATCCTGCTCGTCCAAGCACAGTTTTGATTATCACTCTGCCAATGGCTCATAACGTTGCACAAATGTGTTCCTGTAGTTTTTATAGCGTTTTCGGCTTTGAAGGTTAGATTAAGTATCTTTCACGTAACCCGATACAAAGAAATCGCTTGGCACGTAAAACGAACTTTATTACAGATTAGATGTTCGTCAATAATCAAAAGGCTTACGCACGGAACGGGCCCTCCTCCACATCATAGTAGAGGGGCTATGATCCAAAATATAGCCGGAAACTGCATTTTGTGATAAAAGCATGAAAGTTGGTATGCATGTAGACAATGCATTTATAAACATTTTTAGAAGGGGAGCCATTCCGAAATCTCCACCCAAACCCCTCCGGCGGCCATTTTTGGTCAAAAAGTCCGAAATTGCTTTTCTTATTTTTTTTTTCAAAAAACACCTTTTTTATCATCTTATTAGAGTTCAATTATGTTAAACAAAGATTAGAAAACCGGAAAAATAGCTTAAAACTGATTAATTTTAATAGTACTCATTAAGAATTCGTTTTTTTTCTAAAAAACTGAAATTGATCAAAATCTTCCAAATTGTTTTCAGGGACCGGTTTAAGGGTGTCCAACTATGTATCTGAAAGCACTATATTAAAGAAAAACAATTTAGTTGCATTAAAATCCCAGCAATCCGAACAACAAAAATCCGAAACTTTAGAAAACCCGAGCATATTTTTTAAAACTTACTCATAAAAATGTATTGCAAAACTGAAAATAAAAACAAAAATTAAAAATCATAAGCAAAACTAGTACTTTTTCAAAACTTTAAAAAAACCGTTTGAATTATTCCTTAAGAATGAATATTTATCTTTGATTAATTAAAATAAAACCAGTTTTCTTTATGGACGAAAAAAGTAATAAAAAAAAACTTCAAACATTTTGAAAAAAAATACGCGATGTCATGGAAATTTCACTCACATTCAGCAGGATTATAAGTTACGCTTGCACCTATAAAATAGGGGGGAGGGGGAGGCACGATCATATTTTTATACAACTGCGAAATTCTAAAGAAAAAACTTTAAAACAAATTTCAAGTTTTTTTCTCATTAAACGATTTGAGGAGTTTGTTCTCTCTAAAAGATGAGAGAAGAAAAAAAAATTGATGTAATAAAAAGTTTAGTGATGTGTTAATTAAGCAACTTCTCTACTACTTATCATATTGTGCTGTTATTGAAAAGTAACCCTTTATAACAAAAGAAATAACTGAATTTCAATATAAATCTGAGCAAGCAATTATATACAATATTTGAAGTTAAAAACCAACGTAAATAAAGCACAAATAAGGTAGAAAGTACAGCAAATAGCTATTTCAAGGCTACAGTGGAGCCCCTTCCTCAGTGCAAGAAGCTCAGCAAACAACATGAAAGCTGTAAGAGAACTGAGCGCGAAGCACGTGGGCCCCGGTAATTATAACAAATGGGCCAGTGCGCTTGAACTCACGATAGGAGCGGGAAAACACCGACCAATCAGCGATCGGCGAAACAGCCAGGAGAGCGAAGAAAAGGGGAAGACAGCAAAGGAAAGTAGGGGAAAGAAAAAAGCGCGGGAGAAAACAGTAGAAGACGAAATTATAAAAATTGCTTCCAGATGTCAGGGAAAAATGGAACACTGGAAAAATCATTCACCAGAGAATGGGAATTTTTCCAAATATAGTAAGCTTTCCAAAAATCGAGGTCATAAACTGACGAACATTTACAAATAATTCTAGCCGAAGAAAAATCAAAGCAGTGACCAGAAGTCCAACAATGCTGAGCAATGGAAGAGCGTGCTAGTTCTTTATGTTTAACATAATTTTGATGCTCTTTCAGACGGTGCTTCAGAGGCCGCTTAGTCTGGCCTACATAGCTAAGTCCGCATTTGCAAGAGATGCTATAAATGCCCCAGTTGCTTTGGCAATCAATGGGATGCTTCAAGTTTGTAAACTTGATTTTGATCACAGGAGAGAAAGAAATATCGAAACCAAACTTTTTCAAAATCTTTGCAACTTGATGACTTATTTTTGGATAAAAAGGCAAAACAATGGTGTAACCAACCTTAGAATCGGAAACCTTGCTAGAATGAGAGGGTTTTATTAGCCTATTATATATAGAATCAATAATCTTGGGCGAGTAACCCCGATCAAAAGCCACAGCTTTTAAATAAGAAAGCTCAGTATTTAAAGAACTGGATGAAGAACAGATATTCAAAGCACGAAACACAAAAGTCTTGAATGAGGCCAACTTTTGGTTTCGAGGATGAGAAGAGTAGTTGTGAGGAGGTAGTGTAACAGCAAAGGGCTTTCGATACACTGAAGTCATAAAATCGTTATTACTTTTAGTAATCAAAACGTCCAAGAATGAGAGAGAACTTTCCATTTCCATTTCAATAGTGAATTGGATGCAAGGATCGATAGAATTAAGAGTGGAAAGTAAAAGCTCATTAT